>JAGXCT010036494.1:12184-40828 GCA_022495035.1 Philopotamus ludificatus | reverse complement strand
TGGTCCTGTCCTTACCTGGATGCTGCGCGTCACGACCTACTCTATGTTGTCCGATGCGGCATTTTCTCCACGGGTCTCCCGGTGGAGGGCCCTATCGGACACATTGACCTGGTCATCAATATAATTTGCTACAGAGCATTTGCTTGCTTTGCATTGACTTTCAGAGAGTTGTGCTATCCCACTTTCCCTCTTACTTCTTCCCTTTCTTAATAAATTCTTGTTTTATTTTTAACATCACGCGTTTCAAGAAAAAAAACTGCTTTTCTTTCACCGATTGTATCGGTCCCATGTCGGTATATGCGGTGTGGGTGGATGGCAGGAGATGAAACTGTGTCGGACCGGTCTAACACAGCTTCATCCTGGGTACAAAAGATCGGTCTACCGGCAGATTATTTTACGAATAAAAATAGTTATTCATAATATGCTTCATAATTTCGTCGATATATTAGACTTTTCTACTAATCAATGACGCGTAAATGACATCCACACTCGACGATGTCCCACCACAGACTGAAGACAAGCTGCCAAATTCTCGCGGCACGTGTCAATCGCACGGTTTCACTCGCACTCGGCACATCGTACCGGATTTGAGCTAGAAAAACATTGCGCTCATATTTCATCATAATTGTACACAATAAAGAATAGTGATTTTATATAATATTTATTCTTTAGGCTTTTTTAGATAAATACGATAAGTTTGTGGCATTTAGGATTTATATTGAAAGAGTTATTCAAGAAAAATAAATAAACGGGATGCTAAATAGGGATACCCCATGGATACAGCTAGGTTAAAATATATTCATACAAAGTAATATCCATTCGTATCTTTAACTTTCTGTTATTTATTTATTATTTTTTTATAAAATTCTAGTTTGTTTGATTCATAACGTTAAGAATGGGTCAATTCTACCAAGTTTGCTGTTTATTTTTTTATACATTAAAAAGGTAAATCGACCGAAACAGATGATAATCCAATAAACTAAAACTGCTGAAAATGGTGGATTTAATATCATTATTAGTTATATTTTATAGAAACTATTAATCTACTTTCCCTCATTTCTAAGGAACGTGACCATGTGCGTGAGTCCCCTTATGGAGGACCATGGACATGGATTTCGTGTGAATATATAGTTCAGTGGTTTCCTTTTGCCTTTTACACCACACTGATTTTTTTATACTGAAAAGCACTGCTGCCCACTTTCCAGCTTATATTTTTAACAAATACTTATTTGTGAAATAAAGGTCGTCAGCCTTTACTTCACCCTTCGTCAAACCAGCGTCACTCAGAATACTTCGGAATGGTCACCCATCCTACTATCTGACTCAATAGCGGTTAACTAGATAATTATAATTCGATTGTAATTCAACCTTCAAGCTATGACGGGTCTTTTTTCGGCTTACGGGGTTAAAATTGCCTGCTGTCAGGGTTTAACCACTGTTTTTTTTAAACCGTACGAGTAGAGAACCCATTTCTCATCTTTAATAATTAAAACTCCAAGAAACGTATAGTATACCTTTTTTCTAGCAAAATCTGACTTGATGTTCTGACACCTTGCCTTCGAATTTTTCCTATATTCTTTAGACATGATAGTAGATCAGGATATACCGATTTTAATAGTTTATTCTTCAATAGTTATTGTTGGCTTTGTTTCGATTTCAGTTTTCAAAGCTACTCTGTCTATTGCTAGTCTTGGGATAAGGCATATTATTATTATCTCAAGACAATATCGAATATGCTGATATAAAATAATGGTAGCATATGTCTTTCCAGGATGACAATTTAAAGATTACTGTATTTGAATTCGCGTTATGAAAATGCGACATTAATTCTGGGTACCCCTAATATACAGAATGTGACTCGATTTGTTTTGCCATTAAATCCGCATCATGCCGTCGCCGTAATCAGTTTCATTTTTGCCTCCGAACTTTGTCTCAACTCTTCAGCGAGCTGGATGCAGTGTTTAGCTATTGCAGCAGCGAGAGAAGAGCTCGCAAGGCAAAAAGCCCGGAAGGATTTCCATTAATTAATCCCTGGAGAGAGAGAGCGCAATAATCGCTACTTTGTCGCAACACGGCAGCTTATCACAACCGGCCCTGCTCCGTCAGCCAACTTTAATTAGGAAAAACGCCGACACAGCTTTCAACCTGCGCCGGACCTGGCAAATAATTACATTGTCGCAATAAAGCATCGGCTAATTCGAGTCGCTCGGCCCCGGACCCGAAGAGGCGCGAGAGAGGGCCGAGAGAGACAACTCATCACGCCACTATCCACTCCCCATCGATCGTAATTAATTACAATGCTCGCGAATAACAATCGCTTTTAATTATATTCTCAGAAATGGCCGCAATAACGTAATAATTTTTCTCAGTCATAATGCGGTTATCTACCTTTGCTTATTACGGAAAAACGGCTCCGACGCTAAGCGGGGACGCCGCGACGCCACCGTGCACAATCCGCGAACAATGCACCTCGCAGTAATTAAACGTCAGCGAGCATTTAAATCTTTCTCTCTTCTCTACCTGGAAACGCATTCAGCCCGCGGCCACTGCACACCAAGCAGAATTATGTGATACCCACATGAAAATGTCGCATTACACTTAAATATATTACGACCGAGATAATTATGGAGATTGCATCTTAATGAGAGAATTTCGACAAGTTATCAAAACGAGACTCGTAAAATGTAAGTGGCAATACGAAGTATGGTGACTATAAAATGTAGCAACGGTACCTGTATAATTAATGCTAGATTGTATGCAAAAATTATGTTTCAATTAGCAGTTAAATCTATATGAATTACATTACAATTTTGAAAAAATAATAACCTGTTATCAATTCTAAAAGATAGGTTATCTTTAAATTAAGTAATTATCTTATTAATAATTAATTTATAATTTGTTTAACTTAGTTCATTGAGCGCAATCTATTGTTAATTTTTTCATTGTTATTTTTATTTAGAATTGTATTAAAAAATAATTTAAGGAAACGTATTGGAAATCCACTTAAAACACTAACGTTTTTTTATAAAATGGTAATCAAGTATAATCATACTAAATAAGTACATCCATACGAAAACGTATTCTAACATTAAAAAAAATGATTATTCTAAGAATACAAATTAGTTCATGATAAGTTCTATAATTTGGTCAATATTTTAGATTTTTTAACTAATCAATATGACGCGTAAATGACAAGCGCACTCGGCGATGTCTTGTCACATACTGAGTACACACTGCCGCTAGTCCGGTCGCCGAGTTTTCGCCGCACATGTTAATCGCATCATTTCTCATCGGAACATCATACCGGATGGATGCAAGCGAGATAAAATATCGCGGCCATGGCAACAGAAGCTAATATTGTTGTTTTATTTATTTTATGATTATTTATAATATTTATTCTTTAGACTTATTAAGGCAGATACAAACAAGTTTGTGACATGTAGGATTTATATTAAAAGAGTTATTCGAGAAAAATAAAAACCTGGAGTCCTAAATATTCCCCATCCGCACGGCTAGGTTAAATGAAGTCCAAAATTAAGAGCACTTTACTGATTACTGACTAATTTTGACCGTTTAAAGTTGAAAATCAATATTATAGAGAGCAAAAATTTTAAAATCGAAATCGTTTTTTTATGTTCACAATTTTTGTTATCTTTATAAAAAAAATCCTTTTATAATTAATTGTAACTATCAGACTCACTTGAAATGCTTGGGGTCTATTTTCCATTATAAATATACCCCTTTCGGACGACACGGTTGCTTTCGAGCCGCCGTGACAGATCAGTTAAACATAAATCTACGTGTAGTCGTTAGGAGCTGATTCTCTGCCACTCTAAGAAGTCCATCTCCATCTAACACTATTGATGCACATTTTAGACATCAATAAGTAAGTTATTTTCTGCATCATTAAATATATAAATTATTTTTTTCATCAATGTATCATATGTTGTTTCTCGTTTAATTTTTTTTTTTATTAATAATGTGTTTTTATTTGGGGATAATTCAGATATTTACCAAACACCATAATTATTCATTATTCATTATTCTTTAGTCATAATAAAATGTTAAATATAAAAATAATTAATAAGACAATTTTAAACAGAGAATGTTAATTGAAAATGCTTTTAATATAAACTAATATCAAAACATTCCATATATTTTTTTATTTTAATTGAAAGTTTTAGTTTACAATTTTTCACCATAAAACTTTTCCATCAAAAATGTATTTTGCGATAGCAAACGAGATTCGAATAAAAAATTTAAATATTTTATCGTAATTAAAAATTAACGCGTCGTAAATCAATTTCGCATTATCCGAACGCCTCTCGTGCGGCAGCGAAGCGGTTAACACGCACTTTGGACGAGTTTCATTAATTTGAAGTGTTTAGTATTAATCCGAGAGACTATTTGACCTTAGGGCCGTCGAAACGAGCTGCGGACGAGTGTTTGCCGAACGAGGATAATAGAAAACGATGTGTAAACAGCCGAGGCGTTGCGTCTTCTTAATCTCGACGTATAGCGGGGCTGCCGTTTTAATTGAAAGGCGAAAGGGCCACGGGGAAGCTGCCAAGAAATTGCATTATACGCCTGAATCGTGTGAGAAGATTGAGTCGTCGAGTGGCGTGACACAGCAGCGGCGCCACTCTGCCTCTGCAAACATTCGGCGAATTAAAATCTATGGCAACACTGTCGCGACTCGTGTTTGCAATACGGATAATTGGATTATATTGTGTTCGGTTGAAGGATTTTGAGACTGCAAGTAGTCTGCCGTCAACAATAGACGACTTTGACATTGATTTTTTAACTCCAACTACTTGCTTTATCAATTTATAATTTTACTGCGACTAGAAGTTATCAGTAGTCAGATAAAAGCTATAAAATTGCATTCGGTTGCATTCGGTTGAGTATGGTCATAAATAAATAATCATGGAGAATCAAAAAGTGCATATTGATGATCATGTGATGTTTTGAGAATTCAAACAAGGCACTAGTGCTAAAGCGACGACCGAAAAGATATGCAGTGTATACGGTGAAAGCCTGATTACCTATCGGGCAGTTAGAAAATAGTTTGGGAAAGAGTCTCTGAAAGATGAACCAAGGGCGGGTAGCCCTTCAGACCTCGGTGACAACATTTTAAATGCGATATTGGAACAAAATCCACACCAAACTACAAGGAAGTCGACAGAGACTCAATACGTCACAATCTACGGTCTATCGTCACCTGGAAAATTTAGGGTATATCAGCAAATTAGGCATATGGGTACAACTAGGGCTTGCAATTTACCGTCAAATTGCAATAGCCGGCATACGGTAAATAATTTCTCCTATTACCGGTTTACCGGTTATTTACCGGTAAATGAAAATAAATAGACGTGAATTAGATTCAATACTAGTTGGTCGGCAAGCTATCAGATGTTGAAATGCAATGTTCAAATATTTGCCACGATTTTTTTCAGGTTCGAATATGACATTTATCTTTTTTTGGGGGATCCATTATATTTTAATTCTTTTAATATCTATTGATAATTAAAGCGTTTCTTCGAGTGTTAATATTTTGACTATTTCTATCTCATCTTCTTCTCTGTCTTTTTGTTCAGAAATTTTATATTTCTCATCCCTTGAAAATACATGCTTAGTTATATCTATGATTTTCGTCATTATTGTTGTTTTATTCGTTATATTGAATATTCCAAATTTGTCAAAATCATTTATTATATCAGGATCATTAAGATAATTTACTACATCGGAATATATCGCCCTTCTTTCCTTTATTCGAATTATTGGCTCTTCTTTAACTTCTTTGGCTAAAATGGGCAGTATTTAGACAGTTCATCAAGCCTAAATTTTAATGTTATGTCGGCTGTACATGGATTTATGTCTTCACGACGAAGACCTTATGCATCAACATTTACCGGTTGTAATGCCAATATTATGTCAGAGATCTTATCAAATTTAATATTATTGATATTTATCCCCAATTTCATATCAATCAAACTTTTTAAGATGACATTTTTAATTTCATAAAATCGTTTTAGCATTTTCAAGAAGGAATTCCACCGAGTTTTTGCAATCTCGATGCTATTCAAGGCTATTCGATGCTATCTCAAGCTATTTTCGAAATTCTTAAACAAAAACAAAACACCCTATTTTGCAAGCAATAAACGTTCGCCTGTATCTGTCCTCAATTCGCGATAAAATCATTTCCGGTAATTACCATTTTTGGCGATTTACCGGTAAACCGGTAATGCAAGCCCTAGGTACCACATAATCTAAATGACCGAAATAGGACAGACTGAATGTCTATTGCCCCATGTATCGAGCATTTTTTGGACAGGAAAATAACAGGCGATGAAAAATTGATCACCTATGAAAATATTGTCCGCAAAAGACAATGGTTGGATAAGGATCAACTACCCCTACCGGACTCGAAAGCCAATATTCATGCCAAGAAAACTTTATTGTGTGTATGGTGGGATCGTCGAAGAATAATCCACCACGAGCTGATTAAGCGCAACGAAACGATTACTGACGATACATACGTTCAGCAGCTGCAAAGAGTTCATGAAAAACTACTGGAAAAGCGTCCTGCACTTGTCAATCGAAAAGGTGTTATCCTGTTACACGATAACGCTAGACTATACGCGACAAAAGTTATCCAAGAAAAAATCCTGGAGTTTAACTGGTCTGTTTTGCCACATCCACCATACTCTGAAGATCTTGTTCCTACGGACTACCACCTTTCCTATTCCTTACAGAATTTTTTGAATGGAAACACTTTCATTAATGATGAGCAAGTCAATCAGGCCCTCGATACTTTTTTTCAAAACCCACTAAAATTTATGAGGAGAGGATCGTAAAGTTGTCAATAAGATGGGAGAAGGTTATATTTAACAGTAGTCAATACATAATAGATTCATATAATTTTGTAATTTTTTTTAAAGCAAAATTAAAGTATGATAACAAGACCGGAAGTTATTAATGACTCAACCTAATATTAATATATATTTACATAGTAAAAATATTTTACAGTGTTATCAAATTACGTCATTACATATGTTACGCTGAGGCAAAGCATAGCGTAGCTGTCCAACCTTTCACACTAATATATTCTGCGAATTGTTTCGCCGGAAAAAAAATGCGCAGTACACGTTGCGAAAATGAAAAAAAAAATCACGTCTACTCGGCGAATATGGTAGCAGGCCCCGAAATGAGAACGCAGAGGCGTCCGTGACAAACTGTTTAATTCGATGTGCGAGCAGCGGCGCCGGGCTAACGAGCCGCCACTTATTTCGTATTCACCTGATAACCTAATTTAATAACAAACAATATGTCGCTAATGATGTTGCCGAACAAGAAGTCGAAGAAGCGCCACTGCTCGCTTCTGGCAAAATAACATTACAGACGTCCGCGTGGAACGCTTTGTTTTCTTACGTCATATCGGCGAGGGCCTGTGCGGGGACGCTTCGCTCTTTTACAGGATGTTGTTTCAGCAAAAACAGTTTATCACACTTTTTATATAAATATATTTTGTGATGTAAAGGTTATGTAATACGTGGAAAATGTAGAGCGAAGGATTCGTGATTCGTAAACACGGCGAGTCTTTACTCTCGCCGCTGATGGAAATTTAGAAACACATGACACATTAATTGTTACTCATTATTGCAACACGGTATCTACGAATGCGTGTGCGACCACTAGTACAGTGGAACCTCTCTTAACGAGCACCTCCCATAACGAGTAATTCGCATAACGAGCAAAAAAAAGTGAAAAAGTTGCTCCCTTAACGAGCGACATTTCGCATAACGAGTGACGCAGAAAGGGAAGTCACAAACGTATGACGCACTTGTGTGTGTTGGATCGTATTTCACAGCAAGAAGTTATGAATGAGAGTTTGGAGGAAGAGGAAGTAGCAGAGAAACAATCTTCTGACGCAATAAGAGAAATGCTGAAAGCATGGGAAACTGTTTCATCGTACATTGAGAAGCATCATCCTAATAAGGAGGTGGCTATGCGTGCTATAAACATATTCAATGATAATGCTGTGTCACATTTTCACCAAATTTTTGGGGATAGTTTATTTAAAAATAGTCATAATTTATTGAAGTAATATTCAAATATTATTTTGACATAAAAAAGTATACAGTCAGTTCTCGACTTAAAATAGGGTTCCATCCGCCGCCTTGGACATAAATCGAAACAATCGTAAGTTGAGTTTAATCTTTTGCACAATGTTTTTTTTTATAAGTTACCACCAACTTTAAGCTATTTTTAGAGAATTTGGGAAACTTTCCAATGAGTTCCATCAACAATTGTTTGCGAAATTGTTTATGACTACTTGTCTTTCTATTTGCTTTAACTTCAGATTCCTTGTATAAAATAAATGAATTAAAAATTTTTAGTTTCAAAACCCCAAAAAAATAACTTCCTTCACCACTTCAGCGTTTTTCGCATTAAACAATAAGTTGCTGAATATTGATCTGCTGTATCTGTTCTGATTTTTAAGGTTTGAATGCTATAAAGTTAGTTTTATCCTTGAATGCAACTGTAGACTCGTAAACGGCTAAATTTTCCTCCAGAACATAATTTTCCAAAAATTTATTGTTTAGGTAGACAAGAAAACTTCTGACTTTTCGTGTTCTTATATTCAAGTACGTATGTACTTATATTTGTTATTGGTTCAAGGTGTATTGGCCAGAAAATTTGTAAGAATCGCTTGCGGGTAAATATTTTACTGAAAAGGGGTATTCTTGAACAAAAAATCGAACTGTTTTTTTCACATTCCAGATGACAAAATAATGGTCATATGATAAAAAAGAACATATTTCTAGAACATAGAACACAAACAACAAAAAATACCAGAACAGCTATTTACACTTAAAAAAAACTGCCCGAAAAAAAATGTCTAGACATACAGGACATAGGAGCTGGTGGAAAAAACTAATATCCAACGTCTGGACATAGGAGTTCAAAGGGTTAATGCAATGTCATAATTGGATATAAGAGACATTTGATTAATTTGTATATATATTTTTTTCTAAAAAAAATACCACGGATCTAGACAAAAGACAGGTATTTATGCCTTTTGGCACAATTTTTGTTTTAGAGTCATGATTTCATCATTCCAAATAACAAGGAGAGTATCCTTGTTATTTTTTCTGTAACACTTACTTCCCCAAAATCAATCAAGTGTTAGTTAGTGAGTTTATCAACATCATCTTCTGAAATATGTTTGAAATTTGACCCTAATTATCTATTTTTTATATTTCCTCAGCTCCATTAAAATACATAATGTTATTTTTAAACGTTTTAGGAATTTGTTCCATATGCAATTTAAACAGGGAGACGTTATGTTACTCTGAGATATATTTAGTACAGGATATTTATCATGGTAATTTTTCCCAAACTTTTCCGATATATCCTATTTCTGAAATTGCTTGAGCAAAGGCAAATAAATAAAACCTAATTGCAGGGAATATTTGAAAATTACTGATATCAAATCCTTCATGTAAAAACGTTATATTCGTTATGAACAGTTGTCGAGAAACAAAAACCTTAGTTTTCCTGGTTTAAGACATGGAATAGATTCCGCGTTTTCTTGTTCTAAACGTTGCTACAGATTTTCGATTGGATGTTTAGTTAAAAAAAACACAAATAATATTAACTACGATTTATATTACCATTATTTTAAATATCGCAGAAAACTTAATTGCATTATAAATTTGCAGTATTATATAAAAAAAAAAGATATCGGTTTAAGATAAGTATAATAAAATGTCAAAATTCTTTTTGCTATTAATTAGCAATATGAATTTTAGTTATTAGCTTTTATTCTAGCTCATAAATTTATTTAACTCATGTTTTAATTTTTACCTAATTTTAACACAACAGACAATTTTAAAACATATGAAGAAAAGAATAGAAATTAATAGTCATAAATAAGTTATTGACAAATTTTCATTACGATGAATATATGGAAAATACAGCTTTAAGCAATCCTAAATAATATGATAAATAAAATTTAATTCAGCGACAATAATAATTTTGAATTCGTTTCTTGTCTACGTCTTCTAACATCCACTATATTTATATTTTTATTGTTATAAAATAATATTGTATTTTATTCTATGCATAAAAATATTGAAGAGAAATTGGATGAATTTCCTGGTGAAGTTCGTCCGACTAGAACAAGTCCCTACTCTTGTGGTAGCTCACTGGGCTGCTGAACTCAGCAATAAAATAGAAAAGGATCCTTCAATATAATATCATCATAGTTATTCCACTCGAAATTTGGCGGAGAAGAGAATGTTACATGTAAAACTTATGTAGATACATATCTCTTACTCAGATTTTTCTTAACATATTTATTTTCATATTTAAAAAAATATTATTAATCTTGTATATGCATCTAAGTATCAAATGCATTTGAATAGATTTAAATTATAATATTTGTTTTATTTTCAGATCTGTTTTTAATTAAACGATTGAAACAATATTTCTAAGTGATTTATTCAGAACAAGTTGGCACAATTAAACTGTATAATTTCCAACTGCTCCGTGGTACTCGAGAGTTGTGTCGCGAGTTCGCGACTTCCCCTTACACGACATATCCTCACATACCGAATGGAAATGTACAAATGTAAATTAGACTCACTGGAGACAAATTATCCACTCATTCACGGTAATTAATGTATGTATGTGTGTCAAGAAATTTCATCGCGAGACAATAAATCGAAAAATGTCTCCCCCTCCCCCGCCACCGGCAAACTGTTCAAGTGGAGCGCCGTTCTTTAATTGTATAGATGCTTAACTTTTGTTCGGGTTTAATTATTTGCTGTCAAACTTGGCTCAACTCTCCGACGCGCGCAGAAAAGAAGTTGCGAAATTTTCCAACCGTGTTCCCACACGTAGCAACGTTTTCATTATTGAAATTTTATTTTAATATATTCAGCTAGCGAACGAACGGCCTATCTGTGAAAGCGCAAAACTTTCTCTCGGTACAAGGAAAATATTTTTTAATCATCCCAGCAGCCATTTGTGTAACGGTTTTTTGAGGCCGTTCCGATGTTTGCGCATACTTTGGAAAACACATACTGTATTAATAACCGTGCTCGCACTGGAATTTTGAATTTTTCATATTAAAATCATATTGGATTTATCGTCAATGTCCTTAAAAAAATATTCATTTAATATTTAATTAAAGGCTGGCGGCCTTTAACCTTTCCAACTCTGTCCAATTTTAGTCGAATCTATGAGTTACTCTCATTATATTTTTTTTACAAATTTATTAACAGAGATTTTCATTGGGAAAAGGAATAAGAAGCATCTATATTAGGGTTTGATTTGATTTCCGTGCTATTTTTTTTAATTAAATTAAAAAAACTTAATTCAAGTTTGCCAAAAAAAAGTTCGGCCCAATACGTTTGGCCACGGAGTGGAGAAGGTTAATAAAACACAAAATTGAAATTGTCTCTAATAAGGCCCTCCACCGAGAGACCTGTAGGGGAAATGCCGCATCGGACAATATTTAGTGTTCCTCATAGTTATAAAAGCACCATAAGATGCTAGATTCTGTTTCTTCATAAGCCTTGTCCATTTTCGGTCGTAGAGTATCAAGATGTTCTTGTTTTTTCTAAATATAATTGTCGACTTTTGCGGAGTTTGAACCGTTCTGGAGCTCTTAATCTGGTCCACTTGCGATTGTTGTGTAGTCATGATTGCCTCTTTCTTCTCAACCACTGTTTTCCATACACTTTTTTAGATAGCTCCATGAATTCGGTAGAAATGATAATATTTGTAGCGGTTATTTCACCACGCGCGAGATGATTTCCACCCAATTGGAATTTAAGCCCCCTAGCGTGATCTAGTGGCATCATCGGCGATCAGTAGCGCCACGATGCCAAGGCGTCCCGCAGACGGCCAACCCCCTGTCTCTCTGCCCCCGGAGGTCGTAACGTTAAGACGCTCCCGCATTTCCCTCCGGTAAAATTTAGCCGCCATTGGCCACGTGCTACATCCGGTTCCGGCACGACGACTCTGAATATTTACTCTCATCTTCCCCATGGCAATCCTCATCGGTACCTTAATTATTATCATTTTTGTTCACAATTGACATACGCGCTGCACCATTAATATAAATCAGACAACGCTAAAAAGGAGACACTGCAGATCCTCAGACAACGGACTCACCCTGTGGCTGTCGCTGTCTGGGACCCATGCAGGGAGACTACCAGGAGACCCTCCGAATCCACGTGGTGAGACTTCTCGATCAATATCGTCTACGAGCGATGACTAGCCTTGTACAATTTGTAACATCGACGAGAAAACGGAAAGCTGTCGCAGCTAGACGAAAACAATAAACAGCGGAAATCGTCGGCACCCTTGTATCTAAATATCCTTGTATGAAAATAATTTCCCTAAGAAACTGGGAAATTATTTTTTCCTAAATGAATGACAGTTGTAAAATGACGGTGGCGCATGAAGCTCTAAATACAAATTACGAGTATTAACGGGATTTATGGAAGTGAAGAAAGAGTCTAGAAAGTTTTTTTTAACAATGTCGAAGAACCCCCTTGACTCCAGAAGATGGCAAATTATTAGATGCTACCACTGCCTCGACCACACCTTAAGATTAATCGGGGGTAGTTGATCAACAGTTAAATACCTTTTCAGAGGTAATTTTCATCAGAGTTCCAGTCTTACTCTCATATCGGGATCATCTCTTCGTTAAAAAAGGAAACTTTGTTTCGAATCCAGTACCAAAGGAATCTTTGGGAACCTCCACTCCAACATCCAGTACCAAAGAAATCTTTGGAAACCTCTGCTCCAAGGTCCAAAGTAATCTTTGAGAACCTTTGATTCAACATTCGGTACCAAAGGAATCTCTGGGAACCTTCTGTCGCCGTACCAAAAGTATTTCCTGTCATCGAAACAGAGATAAACCCGAAAACATCGAACTAATGACACCCGTTTTCTCTACAATAAACAACCATCTAAAATACATAAAGGATATCATTTTCTGGTATTACTGTCGCGCCCCCTTAACAATTTGGTGGCAACGGTGGAAAGCCATTTTTAGGTACTACTCTCGCGCCCGCTTAACAATTATATCGTCTGTAAAAAACTTGGGAATTTTGCCATGGTCTGAGTCATGAACCCGTTCAGGTTTTCTGTATTTTTTTACGACGTTTATCGAACCTTTACATATTTAACAAAAAAATAATTTCATTAAAATGACAACGCTACGGACGCTATTCATTTGGGTTGACTGGCTCTTACGTCGTTTTCTATGAAAGCTTCTATTGGTTTGCAATTTATATGATAGAATGTTTTGTAGTTCAGCACGCACTCTTCGGCGTACATGTACGCTGATATAAAAAGGTATTGCAGATCCTTCATCTGTCCTGGCGTCACGTACAGTGGTAAACCATATATCCGGGACCAGAGGCACGTGATTTCGTAGTTTTCTTTAAAATTGGAGCGGCTCGCCGCTGCTTGGAGTGGTTCCAGAGGGCGCCAGCTGCACGACCCACTTCCGAGCCAGACGCAATAAGCTGCACCGGCCTCTACCCCCTCCACCGCGGGATGTGCATGCACTGGCTGCTCAACCCCCACCGCACACACGCCATCCATTTTTCACGCTTATGGCGAAACGTTGGCATCGGCTGCGGTGCCGAATGGCGATTCCGTCTACACTTCATTGTTATCATCGCTGTTATGACGCTCTTAATATTTTATAAGTTGGGCGGAGGGTGCGGTCGATGGAGACGGTGTGACACAGGGGTGAAAATCGACTAAAATATCTCGCATTAAACATCGTGATCTCATTTTATTATGCATTGTTGATTTGTATGGCATTGAAACAATACGACAATGGGTGTGGTTATCGTTCCTCCTCGGCAAAAAGCCAAGAGTCGATCGGCAGATTGTTGTCATGTCACGGCGCGTGACATATGACGCCTAATAAATTATAATGTATTCAAGGAGCTTTGAATACATTGACGACTTATCCCTCCGAGCTCAATTATCCAGAGCTATGGGCTGATTATCTGTGTGTTTACGACACACATTCGACGAGGATTACGCCGGCTATGGCGTCTTGTATGGGTGACATTAGATACAATCTATACCCCGGCCATTGATTCAGCCGGCACAAACGCTAATTCCTTATTTATCAAGCTCGTTAAATATTCAATTTTCAATTTTGGGATATGAGAAGGGTGCGAATCGAGCCAAGATTACGCACAAGCAGTAACTCGCTAACCTAACAAATATTTATGGTTATTAATTTATATACATATAACAGTATACATAAAAAATATAGTTTTTGCTAATTTAATATATATTTTACTAATCTATGACACATTTTTAATTAATAAGGTTTTTTATTTTAGTAAATCCTGTATTGGGTAAAACATCCTGTCTAAATAAATGGATATTATTTAGGTTAACGGTTGTTTTTATGCATATTTATGAATATTGGATAATCTAGAAAACGATTTTATAGAAGATGATCGCATATTTAGGGGCCAAACAAGAAAATGAAGCATAAAAAACCAAGACAATATGATTTTTAGACACAATTTCTACAATATTAAATACGTTTTGTCATACTCCTACCAATTTTAATTGATTAGGTTCGAGGTGTTAGTTCATAACGCTTTTCTTTTACACTAACGTATTTTTGCCCAGCGTTCCAATATTGGAACAATTGGAACATTTTGTTGTTTTTCTCCGCTTCAATATTTATTGACGAATATTCGTTTGGTGTAGTCATTTTTGCGTTTGGTGTAGTCATTTTTTTCAGCAAGTTTGAACTTGTGGAAGTGTGCCGGGGATTTTTTAAATCATAATTTAAACATTTAATAAGAAATGTCATTTGGCTAGTATGCTTATTCCACTTATACGGATAATGATTTTGTAGATAACTGTTCGTCTTATTATAGTTTTCTAACTTTTATCCGATTGCTCAATGTGCTAATTTTAGAATAGTTTGAAAAAATTGCGTAAAACCAAAGCAATTCTAAAGATAAAATAAGTATTTCGATTTGGACCTGGCGGCAATGGCGGTTGTCACAACCATGGTTTCGAAGATTTTGCGGAACTATGAGGATCCTGGCCGCTATCCAGGCCATCTCAGTAATGCGTGTGCTACAGGAGGGGCCCGTAGCATCCGACGAGACCTTAAATGAAAAACGATTTGGCTCTAATCTCATCTGATTATTATTGTTACAATCCGCGCGTTGACAGCTCGGCTCTTAGGCTCATGGTTAGCGACCTGGTCCGTATTCGAAGAGCCAAGATAGCCTGGAGGACGACCGTCACATACTGTCATCAGGGTTGGGACGAACGTGTCTCTGCTAAAGATCGCGTACTGTCCTCTAGGTGGCAAAGACCCACCTCAGGGTAAAAATATGCTTAAAAGTTTATTAGCTTTTAGCAGTTTCACGATAGAGGACCTCTTATGGAGGACCATGGACATGATTTTCATGGGAATATATGGTGCAGTGGTTTTGTTGCCTTCTGCACCGCAGTATTTTTTTACACTGAGACGCTGCTGCCCTCTTTCTAGTTTATTATCAACAATTCATTTATTTGAAATGAAGATTGTCAGCTTGCACCATACAAAAATAAATAATCCCTTTTACACTTTTAAGAGAAAATTCAACCATTCATAATAAATAGGTGCATCTTTTTGTCTATGCAGACGACATAGACAATGTAGCCAGATCTCGGATGTCTCTCAAGGATGCATGCCAGCAAATAAGGAGAACACCAATCGGTATAAGGGTTAAGGATAATAAACGAGATTGATTCAAAATACATGCCCATCTGCTAAGGGTAAGTCCTTGAACCCCTGAGAACCGAAGAGTTCAGCTTTGAGGCCGTCCAGGAATTCATATATCTCAGCTTATTACAAACAACAATGAAATTTGGAACCGTATTCGACGATGAAGAATGGCGTATCTGAAGCAACGAAGAGCTTTACCGATTATACAAGGATATACCGTCCATAGCTGTCATCAGAGTGGGCAGACTCCAGTATGCCGATCACATGTCAAGGATGCAGGACAGTCAGCCGCCGAAGGTTTATGGTTAATAAACCTTCCTATCCCCGGACGAAAGGAAGACCATAGCTTAGGTGGTTGGATTGAATGCAGAGGGACACTAAATCATTGAAACTTACCGGAATATTGAGCGACGTGGCGGCAGACTGGATAAAATGGAGTAGAGTGTTGGATGAAGCCAGGGCTTCACTACAGGGCTGTTACACCTATGACGATAATGATGAAGGAAACATTCAACCATCTACTACAAAACGCAGAAGCTTATATACAATATTTCCTATATTTGTCAATAACAGTCTTAGACAAGAAAAAAGACGATTAGGTATTCTGATCCACGGTTTTTAATACGTAAATACCACGCAGTCCACTACTGAAGTTTGCTGCCATAGTTGACTGCTTACTGTTATAGTTCGGTTTTACATTATACGATGCCTCGTTAAGGTCTTGTTTTTTTTCTACACGGATCAGTAAATCATATGGCATTTACATATACCAATCGATATCTGCGAATGAGGCACAGGGGCCGGGGGGGTCTTCCCGGAACCCGAAATTTTCACACAGCCAGTTTAACCGCCCATTTGGGCCCCATTATGCTCGCAACCTCATCAGCTTTTGTTCGCCAAGCATAATCTACGGTAAACTTTGATCAAATTGATTCATAATGGGTTACCTCATAATACAAACTCGGCTGAGGGCTTTTGATAAGTTACGTGACATATTGGATAACTTGGGCCTTTGACTTATCCGCGCCCGCGCCAAATTAACATCTTCACGTGCGAAATATTAATACATACACTTATTTTGCATACGGAATACGGCAGCCGAATGTCGGAGTTGGCAACTTTAGTGCCCATCGTGCACCAGCACAGTTGGTACAATGCAGCTCGGTCGGCTGTTGTTGCGGCTGTATGAATATGGATGCCTGGTTTTGAGAAGTTTTGGCTAAATTGTTAAACACCAGCTGAAAATTTTCATACATACATAAATACTATACTAAAAATATGTACATCGATGTTGACAACGGAGCGGAAATCTAGTATACCCGAAAATTCGCAGACCAAAATTATTTAATTGGGGCAGTCGATGATAAAAATGTCGCTTAAAATTAATCTTATCATTAAATATTTTATATTGATCGATAAATATGTTTATTATTGAATAATTGAATAAAATGTGTTGTTGAGTGACGATAAAATATAAACAAATTACATTTATCAAATTCATTAAGTAGCAGGTATCACTTTTCATACAAATTCGGGCAAAATGAAATAATTTCATTAGGAATTTCTCCGTGTTTCCGAGTGTTCCAGAGGTGTTACAATCAGTATTCTCCGTACGATAATTAAAATTAAATAATTCCATCTCACGTTTAAACAATTGGCATTCAAGTGGAAGAAGGAACGAAATCGCTACGGAGCGAAGGCCCCCCAGCTTCCTTGCTCCCAGGTACATACACTCGCGTTAGACAAATTCGAGCCCTTCTGCTACAATTGTTTTGTTGTTTTATTCGATAAATAAACTTTGTTTGCTCAGACTGCTCAACAATTCGCCTGAATGTATATTGTTGGAAAAATTAATCCCTCAGTGTCGGATATCATTTGATTATTTTACCAGGAACTCCATCGCGAAACCTATTTGCAAAATGGGGTCTACATTTACGTACAAATTTAATTCAATTTAACACGTTTCCATCCTGTAAAAATGTATTTTATGGGATCATTTATGCTGCAGTGGATCGATATTATGCGAATAATTCTGGGGTTGATAAATATTTCAGCAATGTCGCGAAAAATTATAAAAGTCCATCATGTTAAATGATTGTCGTAAAAATGTCTAGACACTTCGTGCAGTGCTTAAAGTTTATCTGTGTTATAAAGCGTCAAGTATTAATTTATGTCGCTTTTTTGTTTTGCTATCAATTTTGAGTTCATACATAAACTTGATTTTAATTTTACACAAGGGATATGTTCGAAAGAATAGTAATAAAAAAATTAAGGGCTAATAAAGCAAATAAGGTACTCTTTTCTAATAATCTAAATTTTTTCATAAATATAAACTATATGCCCTTCAAAGTATGTACATAAAACACACCATACACTTGTGTTTAGAAGTACCTCGGAAACTCTGTTGTAATTATCTCTTCATTGTTAATAAAACATTTTTCATAATCGAATTTTTTATTCTCGGAAATAGAAAAAAGTTAATTGTTCGGTGAAAATATAGGTTTTATTTATTAAATATTGTATATAAAATTACTCATTTTTAAGCATGATTCCAGGTTCTTATTAAAAAACTATTTCTTATATTCTATTTACTTTTAATAATGTCCATGGTTGAAAAAGATTGTTTGCATATATAGACCTGAATAGCGAAAGAACAGTAAATTTTAGTTTATTTATATCATATGAGGCAGATATTATATATTGTTCCAGGTGTTAAAATCATGCCGTCTTCATTCTCCAGATGTTAGTTAACATAACGTATGAGTTCCAGAAAACTCTGTCATACATATAAAAGCTTCTGTCATATTTAAAAATTTTCAATAGCATTTTATTTACTGATTTACTTGGTTTGCAATGTTTTAGCAGGCTTAGTAAATAAATCAAAGTGTTTCTTTCAAAATCTAGGGCAACAACACTATTTTTCAAAAGAAATGTGTTCTCTTTCTCTTGTCGATTAGGATTAATCTGGGTTAGAAGACACAAAATATGTATCCACATATTTTCTGTTAGTTTTGGATAGAAAACATCCTTTTCGGGGAGGAATGTTTTAATTTATGTTTATAAGGAAGCGAAACGTTTTTAATCGTTGCATCTTGAAAGCCAATGTTGAAAGCTTTACCTACAATGGTGTTGATAGATTTAATCACCAATTCGAAAACATTTTCGAAACAAAACAAAATTAATTTATTTAATGACAACAAATTTATTCCTGTCATTAACACAATTTTATCTAGTAAAATATAATGTTTTCCATGAACTCAATGATAGCATCTGTAAAATCTTTTTCACGTGTTTATTTCTAAATAAAATAAACCGTTTAAAAAAAAAATAAACCGTTAAATAAAAAAACCGTTCGACTTAACTGTTTAAGCAGACAATGGTAATAATTTAATTTTTTTTAGAATCTCTGATAAACTTAGTTTGGCGATTCTCTTCTTTTCATGTGTTCGTGAGATTAATCTCCCTTAGTAGTTTCTTGACTAACAATAAAGCTTGTAATATTATATGATTGCACCTAGTTTTTTTTTTTATTTTGATTAACCGATCTACCACAGCGGCTCGAAAACAACCATTTTGTCCGGAAGGGGTCTATCTATAATGCTAAATAGATCCAAACCATTTAAAATAAAAAAAGTAATTCATGTTATTCTTCATAATTTAGTCAATATTTTGGATGCGTAATTAATGCGTAAATGACACCCACACTCGGCGGTGTCCCACTGCAGACTGAGCATTCACAGCCAACTGAGCTCTCGCAGCACGTGTCAATTGTAAGGTTTCACTCGCACTCGGCATATCGTACCAAATGCAAGCGAGAAAACACGCGAATACTTACAATGATTAAATTTAATATTTATTTTCTAGACATTTTCAGACAAATTTATATTAAAAGAGTTTTTTAAGAAAAACCAAACACTTGGGGTCCCAAATCCGCACACAAAAAATGTATTTTTCACACGTCATTTGTGGAAGAACCACACATTAGTATCCAATGAGCCGCATGTGCCCCGCGAGCCGTAGGTTGTAGTCCTGTGGCCGGGGCCATTATTGATTCAAAATATATCTTTGGTAATTTTTTGTAAAAAAAGCTTAATTATGACTTAATAAAAAGCTTTTAGTTAATAACATAGTGTCTGAAATCAAGTGTATTGATCTAAGATTACTTGATTATAGATAGGGAGTACATGTTTTTTGTTTATCCAGAAAATACTGTCATTTTTTTGCTTTACCTTTTTATAAGGCATAATAAAGTGAATTATGTATATTATATAAATTTTAAATAGACTGTTCTTATGCTATAAATAAAATCTTTATAAAGCTTAAAAAAAGTGAATGAAAATAAACCGACGCACATCTTATTACGGCGTCGCGGAACACGCACCGGCATATGAGATTTTTCGCGGGGTATGTGAAAATTGCGTGTTTAACTCAAATTTCCATTATTCCTGCAAAAATGTATTCAGGAATCTGAGAGAAGATGTTTTCGTTATGGTGCCCCGGCGGCCATAAAAAAAATATTCATCACATTGAAAAATGGGCCAGGCCGCGGTCAAATGGGCGGCCGCCCACCCCCTCCCCCGCCATTCTGCGGTCCTGCATCTGTAATAATGTCGGGGGAGGACGCGTTTAATTTATTCGCCGGAGATAATTAAGAAGTTAATAAAAATGTTAAGAATTACGGTTTAAAAATATTTTTCGTCGTTTTATGTAACGAATAATATTATTTGAATTTATATCGCCTCGTGTGTAATATTAAAATGGGATAATTATAATTTAATAACGGCAACGGTGTGCACGTGTATTTGCGGCGGTGCCTTTTGTGCCGCTTTTATTTTATTTGTATAGTCGAAAATGTGTCAGCTTTAATTAAATTAAAGGAAATGTTTAACAACAGGAAATTGAAATCTAATTTACAAATTTTTATATTAAATAAATTAAAAAGATTTTATAATGTTATAAAATATTATCCCCACAGATATGACGAGACAGAAAACATCATAAAAAAATTGCCAATGGAGCTACATGTCTCAAATACAAGGACCTTGTTGATAACATAATTTATTTTCTTCCAAAAAAGCTCTTTCAAGTAGCTTTATGATAATAAAGACTGGTTTGAAAGAACGAGATAATTATTTTTAAATATCTCAGAAGCTTGTTACAGGCTTTTAAGGGTAATATTATAAATGTGCAAATTATTTGCATTTATCCAAGTAGAGACATGATATTAAATATTTTTTTTGGGTTTACCAGCTGTGATAAATACGATTAATTTATCTTTATAAGAAAATTTATAATTATAAAATATGAATACGTACCCAAAATTTGTAGGACAAACGTCTACATTCATTTTAATCAAAGCAAAGAATGACCAATATTAATTTTGATCTGATATTATCACTCATAATACGTTGTTTATTTTATTTATATATCGTTTTCAGTTTAGACGTTGATCGAATTATTCTAATTTAAGAAAAAATATTTTAAAATCAATGAATTTTATTCATTTAATCTAAAATAAAAAAACTTGTTTTTTACAACTAAAATTACACCAAGTTAAAAAAAATATATGGAACATTGTGCCTGAAATTAAAAATAGTAAGTTTAACGATGCCTTTTAGTCCATTTCCATCCAAGTGAGATGGCCTCAATAATTATCCTGAGAATAATATATTCCATAATTGATAGAAAAAAATGTTTATAAAAGAAGTCGAAAAAAGTCATTAAAAAATTTAATAAAAATATACGAAGATCCTTGTGATTTTTCACATAAATTCCACTCTGTCCACTATTAATCGAATCTATAAGTTACTATCATTCTATTTTTTTTTACAAATTTAATAAATGTAATAATCATTGGAAAAATTACTAAAAAGCATCTATAGGGTTTGATCTGATCTGATTTGAATAAAAACTTAGTTCTAATTGTTTGCTAAAAAAACTTTTGTGCCAATACGTCGGGCCTCCGAATTGGAAAAGGTTAACGTAGTCTAAATATTGTCATATTTTTATAACAAGAAATAATAAAAAATCCATAGATGAATTATCTCGTAGGCGAATATGAATGCCTAGTCATCTTTAATTTTAGTCAAGTCTTAATTTTAGCTAACAATTATTTTTGAGGATTTTTGAAATCAAAATTAAAACTCCTTAGAGGTTTACCAAAGCTTTTAACATTTTGACAGCCAAAAATAATTTTTAATATAGCTACTAATGTCAAAATACGTCAAGAACAAGTGTATTAACATAACGAAAAATTTCTGACAATTGTACATATACAGCCTCCGAAATTATAAACCTTTTTTATGTTTCTATATCAGGGGTTGGCACTCTTTTCTGCTTGGTGGGCACATTCAGAGATGCGGAAGCTTGGCGGGCACCATTGGTTATATTTAACCACGAAAATATGATTTATGTAACTTAAATGCTTTGCACGCAAGTTTTTCAGTGATTTTGATTTATAAATATTGAAAAATATAACAATAATAACAATATTTTACATATTTGTACGTATTTGTAAAATTGCTAAAATGGCGAAGACGAAATAATATTTTTTATTGAAATTATTTTATTATAACAGCAAGTGTTAGTGGTTCAGATATTCATAATTTAGCTATTTAATTGGCGGACATCTTAAAAATTCTTGGTCAGCACAAAGTTGCCGACTTCTGATCTACTTTATTGTAATTTTGCAGACAAATATAAAAAAAATGTTAAAGAAACAAACATATTTGTAAGCCTGCTTTTAAACTAAACTCCTGATGGAGATTTAGCGTTTCATGCTGTTGGTGTAAATTAAAGATAAGTGACCTATTTACTAAAAATATGTTTAATTTTAATGTGACAAACTAACCTTACCGTCCCGTTGGGGTCTATTGAGGACCCCATTTTTTTTATTTTTCTCGAATAATTTTTTAATATGAATCCTACATTTTAATTGTCTAAAAAATCAAAAGAATAAATATTATAAATATTTTTTTACCTTTATTGTCTGTAATAGCGAAAAAAAATTAAAACAACAAAATTCGCTGATATTGTTAGGCGCGCGATGTGTTTTCTCGCTCGAATCCGGTACGATGTGCAAATGCAATTGAAACGTGCCAATGACACATGCTACAAGAGTTCACTCTTCGGTGAGACATCGCCGTCAGATTTAATTGGTTAAAAAATCCAAAATATAGACCAAATTATGAAGCATATCATGATTAACTGATGTTTGGGATATCTGAGATACTTCATCAGGCGACGCCGTTGTTTTGAAGTCGCCGTGATTGATGGATTAATATAAAGAAAATTGTCAAAAATAAATCCCGGTGATTTTATAAATAGAAATTTCAATTTATTACACGTATGCAAATTGCATTTCATCAATTAATTAGCCGCCACATATCGTGCAAATCCATTAATTTTTAGGTTTGTCGTCGAATAATCGTAAAAAGCACAGTAATACACATCCATTAATTACGTCAGTTTGCGTTAATATTAATTCGGGTCAGCGAACGAGCATTTGTTTATATCAGATATCGAGATAAGCAAAATGGGCTATTTTTTACGCGAAAATTTTGGGCGTGCCCCGACCGGGGGTTGGCACCCCTGGCCAGTCCGGAGAGTGTATGCGGAACGGTCCCGAATGACAAATGACCGACCAGCCTACCACAACCGATAAAACACTTGATGTAATGGCCCCTGTCAAAACGGGATATTATGAAAGATTACCCCGCTAATGGTGACCGGGCGGAGGGAGCGGAGGGCGAGGGGGGAGGGGCGGTCAAAATATAGTGAGGTGCGACTGGACGAAGTGGGGGTGGCGCCCAAAAAAAGTGATTTTGACCCGCAGATTCGGCGCCCGGACTTGTGAAAAGCGCGCATAAATCGAGCGCGCACATAAATATTGATAGCGATCGCGAAAAACTTAAAATTTATTCATTATTATCACGATATACGGCAAATGATATTGGATCGGAATTCGTATTGGGAAAAATTAAAATGGAAATTCCTATCGGGCTTTAGTGCCCCGCCGAACAGTGCGGAAAACGCTTCAAACAAATAATTAAATTTGCGATATAATCGAATTTTTATTTATCCCCCGATAAATTCTCTATGTTTAATAAATCAAATTAATATCATTTGCATTAACAAAAGGTAACCAACCGTCTTTCGAGTGTAATTTGCATATTTTTTGCGACAAAATTAAATTTAGATTGAGCCCCAGAAAATTAGGAAAGGCCTCACGGATACGTCCATTGTGAAAAATTCAAATTTATTCAACGCACGACTGCACGCGGATGCACGTGTTTTAGAAATTTCGGTCAATTAGGATCGCTTAAATCTTGATGGTATCCGTACGCGGTGGGACACCCGTTAATTGAAGAGGTGTACTCCTCCGGGATCCCGGGACCATTACTCTCCCGAAGGAACGTGACGGGTCTATGTTTCCTCCCGGATCCCAATTACAGCTTCTTTGACACACTGTAAGTTGGACGCCGAGTTTATTCAAATTGGGTTAGTCTTTGTGCATCACAATGTTGGATTCCATTGCGAATGCACTATTTTCTCAACATTTAAATAATGAATATAAAACATTATAAACTTTTATACGTATACTTAAGCATTTCACGCTTGGCTTGCGTGACTTATGGACCACCATCTCTCTATTATGATAATAGTAATGGTATACGATTCTTTCGTCTATTAAACAAACACAACAGGAAGTCATAATATTGCATGAGGCAGAGATTCCATATTATTTATTGCACAGAGAAATCTTTATAATAGTACATTCCTGAACGTCCCTCAATTCAATGGCGTAGAGGAAACTTTATAATTAAATTAATAGTTTTAATACAAAGTTTCGCAAAATGACATTTTGGTATTGAGTATAATATAATAAAAACTATAGAAAAATATTTGATGAACCACAGAATTAGAACTTAAAAAATGATGCCTTTTAAATGCGACGCTGGCGACGCTAAACGCACAAACATGTCTGCCCTGAAAGAAATGGGGAAAGACAAAGATTACCGATTTTCTACTACAAGTCTCAAAAGGATTCTATAATACTTTAAACATCTCGTTAGAAGAAACAATAGTCTCGAGAAACATACAAGACTAAGTGATGACCGCCATGTGTTCCATCATAGCTGCAATGCAAGATACAGAATCCAGAGAATCCTGGGGAGACAAAATCAAGAAGATTCGGAACAAGAATGCTCTCGGTCCTCAGACATCAGGGTGTCGATTCGAAAAGAAGTCATTTGCTACTTTTTGCTTTTAATCAATACATTTGTGAAAATAGCTATTCTCTTAAATCTCTATGTCATTTGGAATTATGAAAACGACATATATAATATATTTTATATTTTTTAGTTCTGGGAAATTTTCATAGATTAATAAACACCAGAAATTAATCAACATTTTAATAATGAATTTGTTGTTAAATCAATAAGTTTTATTTGTATAATTCCTAGGCATCTTAACTATGCTTTTTTCCAGTAAATATGGGTTTATAAAAATGGGTTTATAAATGCGACTATTAAGTTTAGTTCTTAAGTCAAATCATGAAAACAATTTTCGAACATATTTGGTCCAATTGCCATCATTTATGGCATATTCATTCTGCTCTTTCAAGTCTAAAAATTTATTCTGATTTTATAACTGATTCTACCACTTCTTTGCGTTTAACTGTTCTAATTGAATTTTAAATGAAATAATGCTATTAACTAAGCTAGAAATAAATTTATTTATGCCTTCTAGCTTTAATACTGAAAAAAAATTGCCAGCTGTTATATAATAAAATGGTTATTCCATCAGGTGGTTTATTTTACCGTGCTAAGAGATTGTTAAAAGTATTTTTTAACTTCCAAAACTTTATGCTGAGCTCTAGAAAGCTATCGATCCTCATAATAAAGAACAATTTCATCGTACTCCGAATCTAATAACTCTCAATATTCTCTGAATACTCGTCTGTTTAATGCTCTTGCTCTAATTTTAATCACAAATTTCACACCAGAAACATAAATGCTGCACATTTAAAGTTACTCCAGTCTAAAGTCATTGCATGATAAAATTATCTTGCAATGAGTTCAGACTGGCTAGTTAAAAATAGGCCCTTTGTAATCTTCTAATGACCCATGTTTGGCACATGCGCCATGGGTTGGCTATTCCTGATCAACCGAATCAAAACTTGTAAGTTTCGTAGCCAGTGTACTTTCAAGTTAAGATATTCACGACAAAAATGGTTGGAATTGGGAGAAGTTTCAAAATTAAATTATAAAATGACTCGGGGGACACGGCAGAGATTGCAGAAGATTAACTGGGTCCAAATTCTGCTAGAGACTTTGTAGGATATGGTATTAGCGAAGGAGGCCATCTCCCTTTCTGGAAAGATACGCTAGGAAAGAAAAAGGTCTTAACCATGGGAAATGTATTTGGGATAATTTAAAAAAAATAATATTTTTTTTTGGCCATGATCTAGAAATATTAAATCATAGAAATTGTACTTCAATAAAACCCACAGAATTTTGTCAATTTAAATGTAGATCTATATCAAAATTAAAATATTTCTTCACTTGGAATAAGAAGTCAAGAAGATTTTGTTTCATTTAATTTTGACATTTCAAATTTTCATATACGGCAAGCTAAAATGGGTTATATAGGCAATTATAAAATTAAGAAATCTCTTCCAGATATAGCTCTGGTAATATCCCATTCGGGAAAAAAATCTTCTCTTTCCATTACTTGGTCCAGTCATTTGGGGTTTTCCACCAGTCGCCTTTATAGCAAACTGTTGTGGTCTGTAGAGTTTTTAAGATTCAAGAGAACATCGCTGATCATACATTGCTTTTCGCCGGCCTTATTACTGTCATTTTTAGAACGAGTTTCCTAATTACCCAATTTGTCCATATCAGCATAGTCTGTCTATTCTCACAAATCTTTTTATGGATTAGTATCGCCTCCAAGCTTCCACGAACTTAAATCTTATATGGACATATTCCTCTTGCTCTTTAAAATCTTTATATGGACGAATGACACTTTGTAATCTTTCAGTTGTCAGTTTAAAAGAAGTGCATTTATCTTGAAAATCTGTCTTAAATATATTCTATACAAATCTTACTATAGAATTATATCGTATATTTGTGCACGATAATGGTTTAAGACTTTTGCTGATAATTAAGTTTTCTAATTGAAATTAAAAAAAATGTCTATATATGTCATTATTGGTTAGACGCCACTGTTCCATCGGGGTTTATTTTTATATTTAAGATAAAGAAAAGGAAAATGAAGACGCCGTGGGATGCAGCAGGACAGCGAACTAAATTTATAGACTCCGGGGCCTGAAAAGGAAAGAAGTCGTCGGAATTCTTCACGTCTCAAGTTGTCATAACAATGGGGGGCGATATATGAACTCTGGTACCCGTGAAAGGGCAGCCTGTTTTATTGCGCCCCCATTATCTTCATGGCATTTATTTGTATTATACACGTTTTCCCATGGCTTTCCCATAGCCATTGTTGTGTATTTTTTTTGCGCCATTGTGCCGAAATAAAAAAAAATAAACTTAAGTGTTCTATTTTTGTGACGATCGACGTCCAAAGTTCGGGGCGGGAGAATCTGCAAAACGGAAGTGATGGCCGTATTATTAAAATAAAACTTGGCATAATAAAATGAGTTATATAGCGGGGAATCTTTCCGTTTTATTTCATCACTTCGTTTCTGGTTGCGAGCATCGCATCTTTCATTGACTGCTTAAGTGCCGCCGTTAAACTTTTGATATAACCCTCCAGCTCCGGAAAATATGACGTCGTTATCTCGAGAAATCTTTATCGTGTGTTTAAAATATTTAATTCAAATTTTCCATAGAATTCACAGAATTTTAATAGAAATATTTTAATCATAGATAATAACTTGAGCCGTATACATTATGTATTTAGACCTTGAATACATCTGTGATCAGATAAGTCGACTTTGTATCAGGATTAACAAACTAATACTTCAATGTGATCGAACTATGTATTTCTAAGTATGCAATCTTCGCTTCGTATAATATTAATTTAATAAAGCAGATATATACATATGTATATAAAATAATAAAGCAGAGATCTACTGGCGAAGTTTACCAGCGTTCCGCATGTTTCTTGGCAACATAATAATTATTGCCATTAAAAACGATGCAATATTCATTCGCAATTAATTGCCAATGTTCTGCGGCAACACTTCAACATCTTGATGCCCCGGCAAAGTACGCAGGCGTCTCAACTTTGCCGACACCCGGTGCATTATTTATCATTCAATTATCCGAGGAGAGATGGCACTGCATCACCCGTAACGGGGGCATCCAACCTCGTTGCAATCGCGTCGTAAAAATGATTTCATAAAGTTGCTCCGGAATTCCTGAAGTTTCCTACGAAGCTACGGTAATAACCGTAATATGTAAAGTAAGAAAGTGTTTTTGCTAGAGTGAATTCCATCACTGAAGCATAATCTTGTGTTGTATAAATGAATAAAATGCTTAGAATACGTATAATGCTTCAAAAGCTCGTTTCAGAATAATTTGCCACAAAGCTGTCAATATTTGATACATTAATCATTTGAATATATTTAACAGTTTTACTTTGTAATTATGATGATACAAAAACCTGACCAAATACAATACGAGCGTTTTTATTATTAAAATTGAAAATATATTGTAAAGGGGGCACGAGAGTAGTACCAAAAAATGGTATCCCACCGCTGCCACCAAAATGTTAAGCAGACGCGCGACGATAGTACCGATATCAGAAAACTTAACCCGTCGCTGCCTACAATTATTTGTCACCGATTATTAAAATGGGCATCCAACCGCTGGCGTCGAAACGTTCGACCG
>JAGXCT010036494.1:0-11847 GCA_022495035.1 Philopotamus ludificatus | reverse complement strand
AAAACGGGGTTTTTGTAGCAGGTATGAAAAATGACGACTTGTTGTCTATGAAAGGATGCGGACGCTCTGATTGGTCCGTCATCTCGGGAGAGCATATGAACACGAAATGTGACGATTGATTTTATAACAATATTTTCAAATAAAAAATTCTGTCTAAATAATAATATATAATAATTGCATCCTTGAAAGTCAATCATAGATTTAGAGATCTAAATATTTGATTTTATTTGGTCTAATAATCATCCTCTTTTTCACTTTTTCTCTACGTTTTCGACCATTATTATATTTTTGAAGCTAATAAATTTCTTCCTTAACCGATTCATCACGGTGGATCAAAACCAATGGCGTCACTCGGAGGGGGTCTATTTACAATGGAAAATAGACCCCAAGCATTTTAAGTCAAAAAACATAGACATGAAGTGCTAAAAAAATACGACTAATTTTAATTTTAGAATTCTGGAATATTAGGCAAAAAATCGCAGACGTAAACAGCCATGTCAGGAATGGAAAGGGTATCCGATCGCGCCCTATAAAATTTGACAATCAAGCAACAAACGCTAGATCGGATCGTAGCTTCATGAGCTAAAGATACTTGTTTGGACGAAAACCCCAACTGAACCTCAGCTCTTCGGACGCACACTCTCACGATGAAGAATCTAATTTATCAAAGCTGCAAACCGCTGTACCTCTGCTCTTGCTAAGTCAGCAATTCTGCACCATCGTACTTACACCTCCGAAGACCTTCTTCGCAGTGAGACGGCATCAGAGAACTCAACATATCGGACATCTTCGGACTCGCAGTGGGCATCGCATCATCGTCACATGCTGACAAGTCTATTCCCTGTCAATAAGAGTCAATTATTAACATTTGGAGTCAGATTAATTCGTCAGTAGGTTATCCCCTACAGAATATATATAGTATTTTGGATTTTTATCAGATTATATCGATATTTTGGATTTTTTTACTAATCAATATATGAGTAAGTGACGTGCAAGCTCGGAGACGTCCTGCCGCAGACTGAGGACACCGACGTCTCAAAGTTCTCTCGGCACGTGTCACTAGTACGACCATACAAGTCAATGCTTATTTATAATATAATTCGTTAAACTCTTTGAGACAAATACAAAAAATTTGCGACATGTAGGATTTATATTAATAGAGTTGAAAAATCAAAAACTTAGGGTCCCAAATAGGTCCCAAAACCCATCGGCACGACTAGATTAAAAAATTCTGATAGCGTTGCATAGAAGATTTGATCAACATATGCAAGTTTTAAATTTCTTACTATTCCGTTGAATAATAGCGTTGTAAATCCCATAACCCTACTCCCCCTTTCCACTTCTCAAAAAGGTTCGCTATCACTGGTATGTAATGTATGCGATGTGATAATAGAATATATTTAAACACGCAGGAAAACTTCCGCCAAACAAATCTTCAAATTTACTATTATTTTTAGCGTTTTTTATATATCGCATTAAAAAAAAATCATAGAAAAATCACACAAAAAAGGGCGCTATGGATATTCTACTTCCTTTTTCGCTGAAAATTTAGACACAGGTTGTTTAATCAAAGTTTTTTTTCTTGATAGAATTCGAGTTATTAACTTTTGTTTAAAATTTTTAGGAATTTTAATAAATTGTTATTTCAATTTATTAAAATAATAACGTCGAATGAACATAAATAATCCTTGTAATTTTTACAACGGTTGCTTGAGAAAATTAGAAGTAAGAAAGTTGCCTGGCGCATGATGCGACAGAGACAGAATATGATAAAGAGAAACGGCAACAATACAAACGCTATCTTTGTGGAATATTCCAATATTATTATTTCAATAATAATATCAAAGTTAGTCTTACTCGCTGTATTTAACAAAAGACTATTATTTTTATGTACAATTGGGATTTAATTTTGAACCTATTTTATATTAATAAAATCAATTAGAATCGTCAATTTTTTTTATTAAAAATATTAATAATATAATACATATATCTATTTTAAAATTAAAATCACAGTATTTAAATTTAGCGCTTTGAAAGTGTTAGGTGAATAAATTTAAGGTTTTACAAAAACTAAGAGTGGGTTCCAATAAATTAAATGTAATGAATAATTAATTTTATAATTGTGCAGTCTGGTAGCTTTATTAACGGACACATGCGTCGCGTATTAACCATGCAATTATATTCGCACACGTCAAAGACACGCAAGTTTTTCATTGCACGCGTCGCTACCAAGTGACCGTGATGTTATTAGGGAAAAAGCTTAATATTTTTTAGAAAAGGATTGGGGAATTTTAATAAAATTAAAATATTAGTCAGTGGAAAATTGTAAAATGTAATTTTGACAAAATAATAATCATAGTTAAAAGACAAAAAAATCAGACACGCAATATTTGTTTGGAATAACAATTTGCGTCACAGATTTGAATACCAATTTGCGGTATAACGTAATAAATAAAATTCGCAAAACTTCTAATACCGTTTTATACGTGACCGTAATACCGCATTAAAATAAACATTTTTCATCCTACGTTATATATTGATGGTGACTCCCCGGCCCCACCCCATAACCACTCTCCGTCACTCTATCTTCCGTCTTGTGTTATGTTGACGTATAAACACTAGTCGTCTATCTACTATCGATCGAGCAGCACAATGCCACCATCCAATCAGAATAAATAAACATCGTCTTCTTTATCTCGGTTCTGTGAAACCGAAGACTCAGATACATGTAACAATGGATGCAGGGGAAGCAATCTGAAGCTGTTTGCCCCGCTCTATTTCCGGATTTATTTTTACCTGAGTCGGATAGTTTTCATGCGCACATGTGCTGTGATATGACATGATGCTGGCACAATGCCCTCCACTATATGCGGTCAGTCGTTTCGAAACTTATCAAATGATATTATAATCTGAGAGCGAACGAACCTCGCAATTTTTCATTTTATTCGGCGAAATAAACCAGATGGGGTGCAATTCTAAGATACGAAACGTGTTATTTATTATGACGGGTTGTTGTGCATTTGTTATGGAACACCCTATCAAACTGCGCAAATGCACACGAATGAATAATGAATGAATTCATCTAGCTAGTGCATACCTGAATGAATTAATTGTATGCTCAAATATTATTATTAACAGTATAAATAATATTTAAAAATGAATATAGCTGTATATAAATGTTTCTATTTGATTTAAGTACGTATGTACAAGAACCAAGCCCAAGCTTTAAGCTCCCATCACGCGCGATACTCCATAGCTCAAATTGTGTGAAGTGACGTCACGTCACACACGGCTGTCATCGGCGACGAAATTGAAAGTATACGTGTACAATTAATGTCAACACATTACCAAATACAGTTCCAGGAAGGATGGGAGGGGCATATCCCGCGGGAGACCGTCGCAGCACCTCTGCCGGCTATATCCCCGCGGAGATGTTTGCACACCTGCTGTATAAATAAAAGATAATCCATCTTCAACTATCAATGTCAAACAAAATTTCCGCGGTCTGTCAACAAGCTCTCCCAACCGAAACCGCCCGGGAGATATCTATCGCCCGTTGTCTGTTCCCATTTCACGGCTCGCTCATTTTTTTTTTGCTTTTTTCACTTATATTTACAATAAAGATATTTAATGTTTTTATGTGGATGTGATATCATTTAATATTTTTTTTTAATAAATTATTGGGTTGTCCGGAAAGTCATTTCGTTTTTTCCCAAAACAAGACTTAATTGTATTTTTTCACAGCCAACTTCACACCGCATAATCATTATATATTTTGATAGCTGATATAGCTAGACTTGCTTGTGAAAAAGTTAAATTGATTCTACGCAGTATTTTTTGGTTGGTACCCTTTCAAATATGGAAAGCGAAAAGCAACAAAATTTCGTTCTGGAAGGTCAGTTGAAGCTGATGAAGACACAATAAAGACATTAATTGATCCAAACCGCCGAATAACAACTCGTGAGATCGCTGAGAGATTAAATATATCGAATTCGACCGTTCATGATCATTTGAAACGTCTAGGTTTTATATTAAAGCTCGATATATGGGTTCCTCATGTTCTTTACGAAAAAAAAATTGTGCTATCGCGTTGACGTTGTGATTTGCTTCTCAAACGTCAAGAAAATGATCCATTTTTGAAGCGCATCATCACTGGGGACGAGAAATGGGTTGTCAACAACAATGTTAAACGCAAGATATCATGGAGTAATAAAGATGAACCGGCTCAAAGCACTTCGAAAGCCGAAATTCATCAAAAAAGGGTAATGCTATCTGTTATGTGGAATTTCAAAGGAATCGTTTTTTTAGCTTTTATCGGACAACACAACGATCCATTTTGAAGTGTCCTCTCATCAGTTGGACAAATTGAATGATTCACTTAAACAGAAAAGGTCAGAATTGATCAATAAAAAGGTGTAGGTTCCACCAAGATAATGCGAGACCTCATACAAGTTTGTTAACTCGCCAAAAGCTTGGATGGGATATACTGCCACCCCCACTATACTCTCTAGAGCTGGCAGCTTCTGATTATTATTTGTTCCGGTCTCTAAATTTTTTTTTAGACGGTTAAGCCTTTACTTCAAATGAGGAGGTCAAAAATTACCTGGATCGGTTGTTTTCCAACAAAGAACAAAAATTTGTATGAGCGTGTTATCATGCTACTGCCCAAAAGATGACAAAAGGTATTGGACCAGAATGGACAATATATAATTCAATAATATATTTATTCACTCTAAGAAAATCGTCTTTCATTTTCATAAAAAAAAACGAAACTACCTACCGAATAACCTGATATATGTAACTTGAGGTTCAATGGACAGAACGTGCCAAGATTCTACTTATTTAAAGAATCGAGAGCTTCTAAAAAGCGTATGATTTTTTAATAATATGAACAAATTAGAAAATTTGAAGATTTATTTGCCGCAAGTGTCCATGTATATGTATCGCACTTTATCAGTGATAGCTAACCATTTTGGGAAGCAGTTAATTTTTTTTTAAAACCAGCTCGTGGGTCAAGTGAGTGGCGTCATATGAAAAGAAATGGATAGGATTTTCATTTTTAATTTTTTAGTGAAGATGTGAGTTTCGTCAAAAATATTTTAATACTTTCAAACGCCATTAAGTGTCCTATTCGGTTGATTAAAATGCTGAACTATGTCACATAAAAACATTAAATCTATTTACTAATTTATATTTGAAAGTTCGTACAAATACTATTGCATTTTTTACTTAAAAGAACATTATTTCTTTTAATTTTTGTCAAAGCGATTAAAAACCTATGAAAATATGAGTTTCTAAAATGATTAGTTATTTAAAAAGGCTTTATGAGTCAGTGTCCGACTCGCAAAACATAGATTCGCCATCATTGTTATAAAATCACGTTCGTTAATTACCACCCTTCAAATTTCTTAAATACTCCTGGTTCAGGTACATTTCTAACCGAAAATTAAAGGTAAAATTATTATTTTTTTATTATTCATTTTTTTTAAGGGTCTTGTCCCTCCGCATAATTTTCTCTTAAACTATCAATGTCCTAAATATGTTTAACATCTTTTTTATGCGGTCTATATACGCCGCACAAAAACAGGTTTGGCTGTATTTACCCAATCCGTCACGACGACTTGAAAACAGCCACGTCGTCCGGAGAGAGTTTTTATAACAGAAAATATACCCCAAGTATTTCAATATTTTCTTTTTAAAAAATGAATTAATCCTTAATTAAAAATAGTTATTCACGGTATGCTTCATAATTTGGTCGATATTTTGGATTTTCTACTAATCTAAATGACACGCACACCCTCTGATGGAGGACTCGCTGCTGATAATCGATCGCAGCACGTGTCACTCATACGTTTCACACGTACTTGGCACATTGCACCGATGCAAGCGAGAAAAAGCATCGCGCCCGTGACAACAGAAGCAAATATTTTTGCCTTAATTTTTTTCGCAATTGATGATAATAGAGGCCAATTAATATTATTTTTCTTTAGACTTTTTTAGACAAAAACTTGGAGTCCTTGACGGCACGGCTAGGTTAAAACAAATAATACAAAATTATCTGCTATTGCGAGAATAATAACCTTAAAGCGGATATTTAATTTCCTTAAATAATTAAGACCACATAATTTACATAATACATAACTCTGTTGATATCTTCTAAATTTCTACAAAATCTTGCCCAGTCGTGTTTTCTTTTCATTGTCAGTGATAGAAAAAAATAGTAAAAGGAAGTACTGGAAGTCGTCCTTCCAGTGAATCGAGAAGACATAGTATAAATAAACCAGTGTTATGGTTTTATATCATGGTCAAAATAAATAAATATATAAAATAAATTAAAACGCTTCTTCAAATGATTAAATTTAACATCTTTTTTATATACTAGTTAATATTATAAGTAATGTAATCCCAACTACTAAATCTATGTCATAAAATTAGGCACTACAAGATAAAATCTACACTATTTAATTTTTAATATAAAAATATGCAAAGTCAATAGTGCGGTAGTATCCACCGAATGCAATATTGCACCGATCATATTTCTACAAATAGTATAGACACTAGTAAGATCCCGGATATATTCTCATGAAATGGCTGGAATATCTTTTATTTAACCGATAGGGGAACCTCGGGAGCCGAGGTTTTTCGCGTTTTTGATTAGTTCGCGTTCGCGATTTTCGCCAGGGCAAAATTGGTTTTTCCTCAGGCGCCGGCGACGTTTTCTCTAGACGCCGTCTCCTCTGCTTATTCAGATCTTGTCCTACTTTAATATGATCCCAGGCGCTACTTATGGTGATGGCTGTCACTTATATGCGGCCATTTTTTTTCTTTTTCGCTATATGATACTCGATGTCGATGGTGTGGGGCGTTACGAACTATTCCATACAGAAAAAATGTTGCAATATAGAATTTGAACTAGGCAACCTTATGAATAATTTTATATATACGCTCAGAGTTTATAAATATTTTGATTGATTTTATTGTTTATTTAATTTCATACCGCTGATTAAAATCTGCGTCGATATTTACTTTCTTTTGCTGGAAAATTCGAAGGAAAATTGTTTACGTTTCGATTTGTCAACATGTTTGATACGCAAAGAGCTTATTCTTGTAATGTTGTTTATATATAATGAGTTGTTTTCATGGGCAGATGAATAGAAAAAAAATCTTTGCAATAATGGTTTATTTACGTAATAAAAATTTCATTATTAAAATAATATTTTGCTGAAAATTTGAAACTAATATAAAAGGTATTTTTTTCGTTATTCTGAGAAATTTTAAACCTCATTATTTATTCAGCGAGCATTAGCGCAAAATAGTTTACCAGAAAAAAATCGTTGGCTCATACAAAATTCTAATTTTCATAGTTTTAATTTTTCGCCCATTTTTTTGTTATACAATTTCGAGCAAAATTACATCAAGCACGTTTTGTTTAATGTCCAGACGAGGTGGAAACGCCAGCCTTTTTTAATTTTTAAGCTTAATTTATTATTCGCGCTAAAAAGCTCTCAGCCAAGAAGAAACTTTAGTATGTACACTACGTGCCGGGCTGACCGAATTAATAGAAACGAAAATGCTCAAGGATTTTAAATAATTAAAACGTGTACCAACCCACACTTATGATATTAAATGATCAGAACAGAAGTTGGTAACCGCAAAAGTGTCAAGTTTCGTGGCCCGTGCTCAACACCGTACTCTATCCATCCACATCCAATTAGTAAGAATTTTGTGGATGTTGTTTAAGAAATATCCAACTCCCATGTAAATTGATAGCTCCATTAGATATTGTGGAAACTTCAACGTTAAGTAATGAAACCTGTAAACATCCGAAAACTTAATCAGTTTGCGGCAAATAAAATTGATAATATGATGTTAATTATTTATACATTATGGTTGAGCATGTATTGAATGAGAAAAGCGAATCGAAAGTTTAAAAGTGGAGCACTTTGATGCGTCAGAGTTTACTGTTGTTATTAAACGGTGGGCCGCGTTACTTTTTTATGTTTTACTTGAAAGAATGACTGGGTCGACATAAAATTGCTAGTATCGGCAGTATAACTCTGCGAGATAATTCAGTTGTAAAATAAAGTAATTGGAAGATACTGCAGGGCCTGGTTGGAAGAGATCGTAAATGAAGACCATAAATCATATAAAAATCTTTCGTCATTAAAACGATTGCTGACTTTTAATCTGAAATTGATAATACGGTTTAAAAAAGTTAACTTTTTTTGAATACAATCATTATCAAACTAAAATTATTAACCCTTTGTACTCCACTGTCCATACGTATTGGACAGCTATTATTTACCAGGCAGCTCCACTGTCCACAACGTGTGGACATTTTTTCTTTAATTATTTTACAAATTATTTTTAGCATTTCGGATATTTTTTTTACCTGATGAGTCAGGAATATGTCCTAGAAGAGATAATAATTATTTTCTTTAAATTGAACCATTCAATTGTTTCTTGGAATGTAGGAAAAAAATATGTTCGGATGGAAAATTATAATGTACACTTTCAACGATATTTAGTATCTGTTGAACTCATTACCTGAAGGATTATATTGTGAGGTGTTTCAATATTTTTGGATAACACGTAAGTTTTTACATTCTGTGTGATTATAGATAATTAGATATAGTTGTAAATAGGTTAATTTTTAACATTTATAGCTCAGAAAATGTCTCGAGCTAGGAAGATCTCCACTGTCAATGCATTTGAAAGCAATGATGTTAGGTTAGGTTAGGTTAGGTTAGGTTAGGTTAGGTTAGGTTAGGTTAGGTTGGGTTAGGTTGGGTTGGGTTGGGTTAGGTTGGGTTGGGTTAGGTTAGGTTACATGAGTAAATTGGATGAGATATTAGAACGACTGGAGTTATCTGAAGAAAAACATTTCATTGGGTCAGATTCCAAAATAAAAAAAACCGAAATTAGCAGTTGGAAGAAAAATTGCATTTAGAAAAAAAAAGATACGTTGGTATTGGCTTGGAGAGATAAACTTGTGCTGTAACAATACTAAGTGCAAGTATGCATCATCATCCCAATCCAGTGAGAAGGAGAGTCAGAGAGATCTCAACCTAGTACAGCACGAACTTATTAGAAATGTATGAGTGTAATTACATAAAAAAAAATATGGGTGGGAGTAGACACGGCTGACCAATATGCGACCGTTGTATTGTTTTATGACAAAAAACTATGAAATGGTGGAAATTATTTTTTGGGGGGATGGGAAACATCCATTATGAGATTTTATATATTATATATACCAGATGCAAGAGAAAAGGAAGGTAGAAAACCCTAAGCCATAGAAATTTCGTGAGAGATTGTTGGTAGGAACTGTTTGAAATTTTGTGAGAAATCCAAACCGGCGCGTGCATCAACTAGTGATCAGGAACAGAGATTGGATGGTGTTCCCCATTCATATATGATGCCACAAAATGCAAAGACTGTTTGGTATGTTCTGATCGCAATACACCTGGGAAAAGAAAAGAAAGAACAACGTTTTGCGATACGTGCGAGCGAAAACCATCTCTTCATCCTGGAGAATGTTTTAAAATATATCACTCTACAATTTTTTTTTATTTGATTCAATAAATAAACATCTTAACAATAAAATAAATTTACTTTTTGAAACAAAAAACCTGTTTTACCCACTTTTTACAAAATGATCTTTTATTTGAGAAAATTCTCTAAAAATTGCTTGGACCTGGTACAAACCTTTTGAAAAAAAGTGCAAAGGGTTAACATATCTTTCTAAAAAAACGTTTGTTTTTAATATTTTGCATAGACAATTTGAATACCTTTTTAGATGTTGATAATACCAAGATAATGATTAGATAAACATTACAATACAGTAATTTTAAGACGTTTTTAAACAAAAAAATAGAAGATTTAGTTGAAGATGCTATTTATCTATTGTCAGAAAAATAATTAAACATCCTGCAAACCTAATACAATGTAAATATCATTTTAAGCGCATTTTACTATTTTTCTTATGAAATAAGAATGTATCAATGAGTTATTTTACGTGTTAAATAATTCATTGATACATTTTATGTAACTATGATCATACATAAATATGACAATTAAACCATACTTTAACTTATTTTAAGATGAGAAGAAGCTTCTACGCACAAATAAATGCCATAAAACTGTAAATAATATTCTGATTTTTTTCAGCCCTTTAAAAATATGGTAAAGCCTCGCGAATTTAGAAAAGTAGTTAATTATTAAGAATTAAAAAAAATAATTCAAGCCAGAATATAAAAATATCATAAGTATGTTACAATCCTTTAATTAATGACTACGTAAAATATAAACTTTAGTCTTGCTACAAAATTCCATTATTCTAATTGTGATTACATATGCAGGGGTGTTTGTATACTTCTTGTATAACTGAAAGAGTCAAATAAATTGTGATGGTTATTCTACAGAGTCCGAGTTAATCTCCCACACTTTAATTTGAACATGTCCCATACTTATGAGTGAGATATAGCGCCCCTAGCGGGATCAAGTGGCGTCATCCTCTCCAACAAAATGATTATCAGCGCCATTGCCAAGGCATCCCGCGGGCTGCCAACCCCTCTCCCTCTGCCCCTAGCGGTCGTAACGTTAAGATGGTCCCCCATTTTGTTCCGCCGTAAGATGTAGTCGCCATCTTGTTGCGCTACACACGGATGCCGCCATGACAGTGTCGATATAAGCAGAGTTAAGACTCTTAGATAGCATGCATATATTTCGATATTGTTAGGTGTATACTGAGTTAGTAGTCGGATAGGTGTCCGACAAAAACTATGAATTCAGGGAATTCTGTATAACACTGACCAGGGGGTATGTAAGAGGAAGATACCCAAAAAAGTTTATCAAATCTTTATATGGTTGAATGGGGTTTATGATTCTTTCTGTCATGCCATTCATCCATCGTAGTCAAAATAAAAAAATAAAAATAAATGACGACTCTGGATATATTCTCTCGTCTTCCCCATGCAAACCACATCGACTACAAAATTACCAGGCCTGACCTGAATTAAGCTGACCACAAGGTCAATCAGCTGGCCACTCATTGGGATCGTTAGGGGAGTACTCCTCTTCAGATACTATTAGTACTGGACCACTACGAGTGCCGTCACTGCCAGAGATCACCAAGCAGAAAGTATCAAGGGCTTCACGCGTATTAATTTCATAACGCGTTTAGCCTAAAATATGTCTATGCATATTATCCTTAAAAAATGGGTCGATATGTATAAATTGTATTTGAATATCCATCACAGGCAAGCGTAAAGGCTCGCCATGGTCTAACACATGAATATTACTGTAATATTTTACTACGTATATCAAACTTTTACAAAGTCCTAAAGACCTTTGAAAATTGTGCACTCCGTCAGATATTGGGCATCAAAAATAATTTCGAGACTGCTGAACTAAGTACTGATATCGTCAGATTTATAAAGGCGTAGTCACTAGTATCTTCGCTGTGTAAGGATGATATTGCAGAAGACGATATATCAAAACACTAAAAGTGGAGAGAGGAAAATCGCTCCCTTGAATATGGTCAAGTGAAAGAATCTTGCCAAAGAATCATTAATCATCATCAGGAGATTCATTAAAATCATTTTTGTTAAATATCGATGATAAAATATCACTCTCTGTTTAAATAATGAAAAATAATTACCTAATTATGTAGTTATTATATTAACATAATTATCAATAGCAAATATACACTTCATTCAAATTATATCCAGATATTCCTGTCAATATTAGACATTCAGGGAGAGGATCAAATTTAATCATTCAATTTGGCCGCACATCCGACAACAGCAGTAGAAGATCCGTGCAAACAATGGCAAACGTTTCATT
>JAGXCT010036493.1:0-46613 GCA_022495035.1 Philopotamus ludificatus | reverse complement strand
AGCTCGTTTGCGTGTGCTTTTTCTTCCGCCAAATGTGAAGACAGGTGCTCTCAGAAACTTTCCGGTAACCAGAGCTATTACTCTGCTCAAAAACTTGACCGATTATGTATATTTGATGTTAAATATCGCCGTTTCGTTGATATTTTCTATGAAATTTTATAATCCTTTTATTTTCTTTATTGTTATTCTCTTCTTTACGGTTATATATGTCATTATTTTTTAAGTTACTATTATGTTTTTATGCGTGATTGGCAACCTGGATTATTCTGTAATGCCAATCACGCATTGCCTTTATGAAAAAATAAAATGAAAAAATAACTGCGGAAAGGACTGGGCCTTATTCAGTTCTCAATATAACAATAATTTATTCCCTTATTTTAACGATATGAAGATACAATCTTGTCACATCCTATTTATTTTACTGCTTTTCAAGATAGGTTGTAGATTTTCATTATCAAACTGTCTACTTTTAGCATGTAAATCATTATTTATTTTATGATAAGGGGGAAGCATTTCAGTTATTCCCTCTAGAACTTCAAAATCCTTTCATTATAAGATCGTTTACAATAAAAAAATGATCTAATTCATTCATTGTTTTTCAATTGTGTTCCAATTGTCATTTTGGTCCGTAATACAATGTACTTGATGTATCTTGACATTGGTATATTGAATAAACTCAACTGTTGGCTGTCGAAAAGCATTTACATGTTTTGATGTGCTCGGTGATTTTTTACTTTTCGGTAAAAATAGAAAATGAGGAAACATTTTTTGCCAATACATAACCATTGTGATGCTGCAGACATTGCTGACTTTGACTTTGATGTCGTAAAGAATATATTTTCTACTGTGTAGGGATGACGTATTGTTCTAACAAATTTGTTAGCAAACACAATGATTTTTATTATTTAATTAAAAAAAAGGTTTTATAAAATAAGACATCAGATCAAACTCTATAGATGCTTTTTTTTATTTTCCAAATAAATATCATTTTTATAAATTAATATAACAATAATAGTTAGTTATATAGTCAGAATAGAAAGGGTTAAGGAGATTAGATGAAAGAGATAAACGTCATAGCATAAATTGAATTTCAAATATGTTGACATATGTTAAGGACCTGGATTATTTTAGTAGATACAGCTGATTTTCATTTACAACGTTATTAATGTTCAGAATAAAAGTTTCGAATACTTATTATTCTTGTTAAAAAAATAACTCATTTCTTTTCCAAATACGTGATTTTTAGCCCTACATTTATGCATTTATTTCATAGTCATTGAATAAGACAGAGACTCTGACTTTAAATAAATATAATTTGTATATAAAAGTTATTCTTTATGAATTGCCGATATGAGATAATTTTATGCATTTGATTTAAAAATAATCAAAGAAAGAATGCAACAGAGGACAATAATTTTAATGGCAAATTTTTAAATGATGACAAAATTAGGTAATAAATAATCGCTAGGATTCAGCGTCAATGTTAACTAAGGTAGGCTTTTTTTATAATGATCTTTGATGATTCCCTTAGTATAATTATTTTTATTTTTTTGTAACGGTATATTGCTTTTAGCAATATATAGATATGTTTTAGTTATTGGCGCTTTCGACAAAATCAATCATGCATCCGATCACTGATCAAATTGGCAAAGATATCCGAATTCTATTGCGGCAGTTACGATAAATGACAAAGCAGAATAAGAGCGGAATGAAATCGAATGCCGCTGAAAATAGAAACCGATCGAGTGCCACGACGTTTCAAATGACCCACCAATTTTCCCGGCGTGGGAGTTTTGTCTTGTCCTCCAGAGATTGTCTCCCCTCTTTTCCCGGTGTCAAACGCTATTCTTTTAGCGGCAGTCCTCCCTTCTGGCGGTCAACAGCCGGCAAATTGATTGGAATCCCCCAAGCCCAGACCTGTTCAGAGTCCAAAACGGCCCCGACCACCCCCCATCCCTACCCACTTTGTAAGACAATTAAATACCTAACACAAACAGTTGTCTCTCGGAAAACTTTCGGCCCCGAGTACACTTGCTGTTGGGTTACACACCAGCATTAATCTTCTGACAAAACTTCAATTAAACATACATGACGAAAATTATTCCAGCTAATTAAGTTACGTATGTGCGAACATAGTAGAAAGTTTTCTTCGGCATAAGAATTTATTTATATTATTTGGTATACCGGAAAGTTTTTTTATGTTTTTTTTGATAATTAAACAAAAACAAATCTTTGACATCATTCGAAACAATTAACAAATATCTCAAGGATTATTTTATCACGATTCACATCTCTATGTGTATAATTTCTTAAAAAGTGATCATGAATGATTCTAGTGATCAAAATGATTGACAATCAAAGGGTGTGAGAAGAAAGGATGCGATGAAACCTCCAAACCAAGCTCGGAAATAAAATTCATGGGGTTTTCTTGATACATGTTGTCAGACGCTGTCATATCGAAATACAACTCGGATTATATTCGAATTTTCTGCCCGTTTGTTCATTACATAATTTAATAAATTAACAATAATATGGCATTTTTTAGATTTAAAATAAACAAACATCTTCGAAATCGAAATATTGTACTTCTTTTTGAAATGAATGAAACGTGTTTTTCATTATTTGATATTTTTTATATCAACGGATAATTTGGAATCAAGTTTTCATTCGTTTCGACACTTCGTTTTAATATTTTTGGTGTTAAAAATGTCTTAAAATGCAGTTAAAATGCATATTGCCATTTTCCTTAATTAAAAAAAAAATAGTTTCAAGGATATATTTTTTATAAAATTAATATAATACATTCCCTTCGAAAATGGTATTCTCTTTAAAAGCTTAAGTTGTAAATTTAAAGGCGCAGATTCAACCTTCATATTAAATGGGGTTAAAAAAATTGTTAAATTTTCCTCATGCTTTTGCATATAAGAAAGTCTGTCAACGAATGCTTTAATTAATTTTGTGACTTAATTAGTATATTTTTAAAAAAGTCATTTACTAGTTTGAAATAATTAGCATTTTTTATGAGTAAATGTTTTCCATTAAGCAAAAGTTTTCTTACAAAACCTTTTAAATTCTGACAACATTCAGTAATCAATTTATTTTTACATTGTAAGTTCTTATTTAATTAATTTAATTGTTGTTATATTTTTTAAAAATAATATAAATCTAGAAGTCATTATTCATAGTAAAATTAGAATTTTATCCCTTAACCTTTTCCATCCCGAGGGCGTATTAGCCGTATTAGCACAAAAGAGTTTTTAGCAAACAACTTGAATCAAGATTTTTTTATTTAATTTTAAAAAAAGAATGTTTTTTTTATTCGGATATCAGACCAAATCCTATAGATGCTTCTTATATCTATAATATCTCTTTGAATAAATTTGTAAAAAAAATATAATAAGAGTAACGACTTAAAATGGATAAAGGAGAAAGGGTTAATTTCCAAAATCTTAATAATTAATCACCGCGATTCTATAAACGAATGTTTGTTGTCGAAATGCGACACCTAGGTGATAAATTCGTAGATCACAAAATTAATAATTAATATTAATAACGTGCACAGGATTTGTTTTTCATTTTATTAATAATACCATGTAAAATATGTATATAAAGAGCTGGAAACCTTGAAAGGGCAACACAAAATCTTAAATTGGGCTACAAGTGGCCCACGGGTCTAATTCGTCATTCATGGATTATATTTTTCCTAGGGGAGGTTCTGATACCAACGATAAAAAAGATGCTTTGTGTCTGTTGGGATTTTCAAGGAATAATATACTATGAGCTTTTAAATAGGGAAAAACTGTGACTTCAATTAATATTGCGACAACTTAACAAATAGGAGAAAAGGAAACGTTTATCTCGTAATCTCATTTAAATGATTGTGCTTAGAAATTCGTCAGTTTTCTGATTTGGTGAAAACTTTTATTTAATAGATCTTTATTATTAAATAGTATCCGTATATCATCACCCGTTAAACCTAGCCGTGTCGATGGGGTATATTGAGTACCCCTATTATTTTTATTTTTCTCGAATAAATTTTTAAATATAAATCCTATGTCACAAACTTGGTATTTTTCTAAATTTTATAAAAAGTCTAAAGAAAATATTATATTATAAATAATCATTGTTCTTGCGAATAAAAACAATAATATTCGCTTCTATTGTCACGGGCGCGATGTTATTTCTCACTCATATCCAGTACGATATGATAAGTGAAAAGTACTAGTGACACGTACTGCGATCAATTCGGCCGCGTGTACTTAGTCTGCGGCGAGACATCGCTAAGTTTTATGCACCATATTGATTAGTTAAAAAACCCAAAATATCGACCAATTTATTAAGCATATAACTATTTTTATTCTTAGAATAATCCATTTTTAAAAAGAATGTCAGTGAATTATTAATCAATATTTTGATTTGAAATACTCGGGGTCAATTTTCCATTATAAAAAGACCCCCTCCAGACGACGTGATTGTTTTCGAGTCCCCGCGACGCATGGGTATTCGTTATATAAAAAGGTCAACAGAGAATTGTATCTTATTCCTTTTATTTTTTTTATTTTCTTGTTTGTAGACGAGTCACAAACATAATATTCAATTTTTCTTGAATTATTTATTCTAGAAAGCATTGGATTTCTGCTTGCAACTTTGCATCACCCTATTCTATAGGATTTCCAAATCAAGATTCATAATTCAGTCATATATTCATTGACTTATTTATTTATATCACTGTTTATTTTAATGTGTCTTAATTATTTTATTATTTGCATTTTTTATGATACTCATGCAGCATTAAATTCTGTAAAAAATGTTTCGATGCAAGTGATTGAGAAAATAAAAAAGGTTACCTTTAATGAATACTTCTGTTAACAAAAACGGTTATTTTTATCCGTTTAGATAGTTATAGAACTTATCTAAAAATTCAATTGACAATGATCAGAAATAGACACACGTTTAAATCGAATCTGCCATCGCTCTCACTTAATCTGTTCAATCTACAATCGGCGATTTCATCGCTGGTACGATGTGACTCACTTCCGGTCCGTTCCAATTACAAAACACAATTGAATAGCTAGGGGTCCACGGGCGAGAAGGAATCTATGGGTGTGAAAAAACGTTTGATTTTTTTCCTTCAATATTCTCCGAAATCGTACAGAAAAATGTGTATGAAGTTAATATGTGAATGAGCGAGGCAGTAATCATGTGATTCACTGATCCAGAAAATTGTTCCAAAAAAAAATCGACAAAGGGATTGCGCTCTTTCGATAGATGTCTTTTGAAAATCTACGATTCATCCACCCAATAAGAATAGGGCACGTTTACAATACACACAACACTTATAGCCAACAAACGCCATATTGTTTCGGAAATATCGAAAAAAAAAATATATATATATATATATATACGAAATTCAATCGGATGTGGCGACATTTTTATTCGGGGCGGCGAATATATTCATTAAACATTTTTCGTTTTGGGTTTTTCGCATAAAGGATTTCCAGCAAAGATGTTTTCCATTAAATTAAACATTATTTTGTATGTGCTTAGGATGTTTGAACTCGAACACTGTATTCATTCGACGTTATTCAATTTTACATCAAAAGCTTAACAGGAGCACAAAGACATTCTTCCATTTCGGGCCAGAAGTATTTCTCGCAGAACGGCTTATAGCTTTTGTATCAACCCATTTTCGTTATAATTAACAATTTTTATTAAAATCGTGATATTTCAATATGCAAAATATTTTAATACTTAAAATAATGGGCAAACAAAGTAACATGACATGAAATAAGTTTCAATTAATTGTTTTTAAATATTATGAATAGCCAAAAGTGAATCAATATATCTGTAATTTCATAATTAACTACAGATTTTTGACAACTTCTTGAAAATTTTTCGAATAGCTTAAAATTAAAATTCCTAATAGAGGTGATTTTTAAAAGGGTTTAACAATTTCTTTATCCATTTGATAAATCTATCATCGTCCTAAAAAAAACTAAATAAATTAATCTTTTAAATTTTTTTAAGGGTCATTTACGTTTGAAGAGACAAGAAGTTACATATAGAGTATATTTTATTTACTTTTTTTTAACTGCTTCCGCATTAGCTTCTGGATTATTTCCTCAACACTTTTATAAAAGTCTTCTGCAAGTTTTTGTCAAATTTTGAAGGTAATTTTTAATTTTTTATCACCTAATTTAATATCCGAAACCCTAATGGAAATAATTTTACTAAGGATTGCTTTATAAACTTCAATAATGGCTTTTATTATTAAGTTTAAGCCCTTATCAAAAAATAGCCGATATTACGTGTATAGACGTATTTTTCTTAAGTTTTAACTAGCAATATTAGTAGAACAAACGTGAATACCCTAGGAAAAATATCACAATAATGTTTTCTGAACCGTGTCTGTGCAAAAAAAATACCTTAGATGCGATAGGTGATAATGATAGTTTTCTTCATGGTACTCATAATAATGAACGCTGTTAGTAGAAATTATTAATTAAGTGTTGTTATGTTCAGCAACAAAAATACATTCATTTAACGAGTCATAAGTTAGAAGTCGCAAGTGGTTATTAACCCTGTCGCACAATAGTAATCCTTTCATTATCGGAAAGACCTCATCAAAGAAGAACGAGGAGCGAATGTACAGTATAGAGACTATATCGGTTGATTAGGGTTTTCAGATTAAGGTTTTCCTTCCCAGGGTATACTTTTTCTGTGGTTAGAAATCCGTTAGATACCAGATATGTATATGCGCATATAGATATATCGGTTTAAATTTTGGTTGGTTTTTATTGGTCTGGTTAGCAAGGTATTGTTGGCCATTAAAACTGAGGAAAGAGGTAAAATGCCACGATATAATAATTGCGAATAAGGTTGCTAACAGAACATATCTGGAAGATAACCTGAGTTAAATTTAGATTCACAAAAAAATACAGATTTTTATGAAAAAACCTAAATAATTACAACGAAAAACCTTATTTTTAATATTACTTCTGAGATGATGTCAGCATTTTCTCAGAAATTTAATTTATGTATGAATGTATAAATAAATATATAACCTATGTTAACGTTAATAAAACGGCTTAACAATGTTATGCGGTATGAAAAACCGGATATAAAATAATTGATACTGAACCACTTTACGCATAATTAATATTTGCTAAGCTCAGCTATTTTTATATAACATATATAGTTAAATATTTTACATGCTTCCTTAAAATCCTTAAAATATATTTTTATTGTAATAAAACGTAAAACTGGAATAGTTATGCAATCTTTACTTTAACTTACGTTTCGAGTTTTAATACAAAAAATCACTATCTTGTACATCGTATTATTTCCGGGCGATTTTAATCCGTTTTAAGTTGCGTCGCTCTAAAGTTGAGCACTTGGCAAGTTTTTAAAGCACAGACTCCCGATTCAATTTATCCGTAAAAATTTTAATATTTAATGAATCACGTAGAGATGGAACGCGAGTCGGGATAAAACAGCCCCCGCCTAAGTTTGCAGGGTAATTACGTGGGAGCGTGTTCATCTTGCGAGATAGAGGCGCGTACAGGGTGTCCTGGTAGCACTGTGACCAGATCCTCGTTACAGATAGCGACGGTCCGGTTGTGCTGCAAGCGATGCACCAATAAATTACAATTTTCCATTACAAGTTGCAGTTACACCGGCCGAAATGGCCGCCGAAGCCTTTGTGCCCCGGCCCCCGGATATAACTGTTCTGCAACAAGACCCTCAAACTGTGGGGTCCGTGCCAAAAGTGCGCCATAAAAACTGTGCCGACGCTCTAAAATCGCCTTCTAGAAAATTCTGGTTGTGTCGCAGTCAATTTTTCAATTATTTCATACGTTCCATAATACATTAATCTTAAAAATATTTTTATTTAAAATCATTTGATCAGGGATAATAAAAATACAAAGTTTGAGAAGCGTTTGTGCAATTGTTATTTTAGTGTTATTCCATGCGAATCCAGTTAGCTACACCAGCGCTATGAAATAAATAATTTCATACGAATCAGTTGCCAATAAAACGATTTAATTTAAAATGGTTTTTATAACACCTCCGAATTTTAAATTGCGAAAAACCAATTATTTTTTATTGCATATTAAATGCATTTTGTTGCGTGTAATGCTTTAATTCAATTATATAATAATCACTTCAGTTGCTATGTGCAGCCTGTGCTTGCACATCGAGCCTGGACAGTTACCATCTATCACATACTGTATTAGTTAATTAATATGTTTACCCGATTTAATTAGATACGTAGTCGTGGTCATAAAAAGGTCGAATGAATTTATGGTTCAATATCACATTTACAAGAAAAATCTTGTCTTTATTACTTCCGTTTTAAAAGTGCAAGAGGATTTATGAGCGTAATTTGTCGTTTCGCTTCTGCGCAATAATTGGTTTGGTATTGAAAATCTTTACAACGGAATACCAGAACTCAATTTTTTTTTAACAGATTTAGTAATAATATGTAAACATGAGAAAACTTATATTTAACATAATTATTATTTAATTAATAACACATGATCTTGTCTCCGAGTAATTTCACATTTATTCTCTCTGAGAAGGATTAATAGAGATATTTTTCTTTGTAGGTCAATTGTTTCCTTGTACTTTTTTTAATAATTGAACACGTGTGCTCGGAATACTTGAGTTAAGGAATATTTTCATGCCAAGAGAGAGAGAGAACTTATCCCTTTTTTATAAAAAAAGTTCGATTTCTATAGTTGCAAAGATAATTAGTGTACGATCAAGGTAAATAAAAGCAACAGTATTCTTATTTTGAATACATTACATGGTGGAAAATCATCATGAAACATGGGTTCTACAATAATAATTAATATTGGAGCATATATTTTAATAAGGATGAATCCTTTTTTTGTTCATAATATTTAGATTTTTAATTAATTTGCTTAATCTTAAATATGATTAAAACTTATGTATCATTTTAACATTTTTTGCAGTAGCCGATTTCATATTCATTTCATTCAGTTTCTACTAATACTATTTTTGATATTTCTAAATCCAATTTTTCATCACTTCGTATGATGATGATGATTTCGTATGGCTTTTACTTTGCCATTCTTCGCGTGCTCGTTCGTTGTTGGAGTTTCCTCCTCCATTTCGGAACGCCAAGAATATAACGATGGATTGGCTACGTAATCAAGTGCAGGATTGACCCGCAACTTTCCGAAGTAAAGAGCCTCTTTAAAACCCAACAAACTAACTGTACACCTGCTTGATAGTCTAAACAGCCACAGGTGCGTGTTTTCATCTTTGAAGTTTCCTCGTTGCCGCTACAGTCTAGGACTTGGACAGGCGAGTTTGTAGGAAGCGGATATGTGATGGGAAGCAGCTCTAGGAACTATCGGCATTTTGCCTTTTGGATGACTAGGGAGCCGGGTCAACCTAGCCAGGATAGTCGCATCTCTACACAGTTACTGGTGACAGAGATACAAAATTGTTTCTAGATACTTGGTTGTTATTCTAAAGCATGCGTTTCTACAGACCTTAACGTGATTAGTACTAAGCATTAACGAGAGAAAAAATGTAATGAGGATACCGGCCGTCAATTCCAATGGCGTAGCGAAAGTGTGTTTCATTTCTGATAAAATTCTTGGTGGCTACCGGTAGGGGTTGGAAGGTAATAAATAGATATTCTGAATCCCTGTGTTATTCGTAGAAAAGTTATATAGGGTGACCAATTAAGTGGCCGCCCACCGGCGGTTAATGTTGGCTCGCATATGTTTTAATTTGTTCGTTTCGTCGTATTGTAAACCATTGGTCCCTTGTTTTTTTGGCTAGTTTGAGATTTTGTATGGAATCTCGCCGTCGCAGAAAGGTTTAAGACACCTCACTATTTGTTGGCGAGCCGTCGCTCTGTCTTCGATCGGTTTGGAGGCGATCAAAATATCTAAAGTAATTAACACGATACAAGTAAAATAGCGATATAAATTGGGAATGAATAAAAAACCGTTTAATGCGGGTGATGATGAACTAATCTAGTAGCTGGTTTGCCGCGACTATGGTGGTGCTGCCGGGCGAAGGAGGGTAGGCGGGCGGAGGGATAAATTGATATCAACCTGGCCCGCGATACACAAAACACTTTTTATTCGCGGTCTCAATTCTCTCCTCGGTTTTCCATCAGAAAAAAGCATTGTTCTCTTTGCAACATCACTTCGTATATAAAAATATACTTCACTTAACCCTCGGCTTTCTATTTTAACTAAAAATTGTTTTAAACTAATATTGCATTAATAATTAATGTCATTGATGCAGCATTTCAAGTCAAGATATTGATAAATTCTTTATCAATATCTTGTTATTTTTTATAACCATGGATTATTCTAAGAATAAAAATAATAATTCATGATTTGGTAGATATTTTGGATTTGAAACTAATCAATATGGCGCGTAAATGACACGCGCACTCGGCGATGTATCGCCGCCGACTGAGTTCTCGCAGCACAAACACTCGTACATTTCACTCGCACTTGGCACATCGTACCGGATGCGAGCGAGAAAAAACATCGCGTTCGTGGCAACAGAAGCAAATATTGTTGTTTTTTATTCTTTTTTTGCAATTGTGGACAATAAAGTTTAATGATTATTTATTATATTTATTCTTTAGACCTTTTAAGATGAATCAAAAAATTTGTAATATGTAAGATATATATTCAATGAGTTATTCGAGAAAAATTAAAAACCTTAAGTCTCCATTAAACCCCATTGGTACGGCTAGGTTAAGAAAATTTACAATATAACAAAGGTCCTTGCGTAAAACCAGAATATTTAGTTAATAAGCTTTAAATATTTCTTTGAACGATACATTATTTGTTTATCTAATAGCTTTTCATATCGGTTTCGCTATATTTTTTTGGAAAAATTGGTATAATTGGATTAGTTTTCCAATTTCTTCCAATTACTTTACAAGAAAAGGGAGCTTATAGACACTCCCAAAACACGTAAAATTCAAAACTTTAGACACATCATACATGAACCAAAGTATGACCGTCTGCAGACACCATGAAGGAAAAAGTAGAAGGTAAACAGTGATAGGAAGAAAGAAGCTGTTTGCGCAATATTCGCAACTGGACCGGATTGGGAACTCCAGAATTGAAGATATTGGATAAGAGGATAGAGACCACGCTAGTAACCCACCCTATAGAATATAGAAGACTATGTAAACATAAAAAACTGGGGCTAGGTTTTTGTTAGTATTTCATATTTTGGAAGTTAATACATGAAACATTTTTTTATTCACATTATTTAAATGATCTGGTCACCCAAAGAGTATTGATCTTCATTTAAACGTATTACATATTTCCAAAATATTTATTTTGAGCTTGAAAAGTAACCGTTTTCTTAAAAACAGCGGCCAAGAAAGAAGTACCATAGGAAGGACTACTGCTGCTCTTTAGCTGGTAGTGCTATTGAAGGGGTTTAATGAAGTAAATATTTGTTTTTCTTTAAAACCTTTATTCCTTTATTCTCTATTTGACTTTTTAAGGGCTATTTGCAAGTATAAAAGCAATTTTAAAAAGCTACCTTTCTCGATTCTCCTTTTACTTCATCAATGTTGGCAACACATAGTCCTATTATGTTTTTTTTCAACATCTGGAATAGGAATATTTTTTTTTCTAAGCAATTATTCCATGTTTTCTATTTATTGCATCTAATATAGCAATTAATGTCTAAAATTAGTCACAAGTGTACCAAAGCAATTAAATATGTGATAATTTAACTTGTACAACCCGTCAAATTCGACAACCCTATACATAATTATTACGATTTTTGTTGGATCGATTCGATCGATCGTTATAATAAAATTATTAAAAGTAAAATAGAAATATATGATAATAATATCGTCGATAGAAGCTCGATTTATAGATATTTGGAGATAATAGCGCAGAATTTTATTGGCACAATATCTTCCGGAATGGGTCTAGAGTTCTAGAGGCATATAAAGATTCAAAGTGACCTCCCCCCTCGCCGAATACTGACCCCGCAACCCGCTCCTCGGACCTCCGCCGGTCTGATCGATTATATTTTATAACCGGTGGTTTGCTTCTGACAGCACTTATTTGACCGCCTCAACACTCGAGGACACGCCGCGGGTCGTAAAAGGACGACCCTCACAAAAGGGACCTCAATATCCAAAACCGAGAAAAATCCATAAACACTCAGGAAGTCGCTCGTTTGAATACATTTATTCGTGATATAGAAATTCGAAGGACCTCTCCCCCCCACCCTTCCGCTACCCCTTGGCAGAAATTGAACTGCCGTTTGACCATTTCATCCCGTGAAAATGAAAACATATTTCAGCACGTTTCGACCCCATTGTTGATTCAAGTGCTTACGTTATTGATCGATCAAGAATAACTGCGGCCATGTGGATATCCATATTCGGCACGGTGGTGAAAAAATATCGAGCACGTTGACATTTGCCCATAAATTTTTGATACACGAAGATAGCTATTATGCTAATGGAACCAGTTGCTCGAGTACGTATCTTGATAATGGAGCAAATTAAGGTCGTGGCTGAAAACGATTCGACATGTATTTGAAGTATTTGTGTTGTTGAATTACTGAATGCGGGATTGTGCGGTGTTGGCGTCGGATGGAGCAGGTGCATTCGTCTGAAAGTAAACTCTCTTTGCTGTAGAAAATGGAGACACTTAGCTGCATGTTTCAGCTTTTGAAATATTAAAATGGGACAGAGATATTCGGGATACGGAACGAAAGGCGCAATTCGTGTATTGAGAATCGATTTGTTTTGTGTAAGCCTATTAGGTTGTGCCACAAAAAGCGACGTAAAATATATGCTATTTTCGTAAATGTCGACATTTTTAGAGGTCATTAAATCTTCCGTGACAGAATTGGTTCATGCAGGTTTTGCCATTTTTTTTCATTTTAATGGCGAGTTCGAACCTAATTTTAAATTATATTATTATAATGTACTCATAAATAACTATTATATTTTGTATAAAATATAAATTTATTATTTTAGTTATATATAAACATTATATAAAGTACATTTTTTATTTAAAAATAACTGAAAAAATATTACATTTTCTATATAATAATTTTCTAAAGGTGCATGCAGATTTTCAACGATGCTTCACGACGTAAATCCCGATTAAAAAACATTGTCATTTTTAATGGAGATTCTAGATATTGAAGTGAGTGAAAATTTCATATTTTCCGGAAAAGTACAGCAATTTTTATAAATACAAAGCAATTTATTAGACTATAGACATATTTTCATTTCATACAAGCAAGTGCATTATCATCGAGTACATGTCTCGCGTACTAAAAACAAATCTATGTGAATTTTCGTTTAAAAATTAAATACCAGTCCATTCAATGAGTTTGAGGAGATCAAAACAAGCAGAAATTTAAAATTGCAAGACCCGGGGAATATGGGGCTTGCAGAAAACTTTTCAAGCTCTTGTAACTTCTGCCGCGTCTGGAGAGAAATAAATGTTAAGGCATTTTCTTGATAAAATACCCTCGATTAACTAGCGCTGAAGCATCCCTAGAAAATCCCTAAGATCCGTAATCAATATGAATGTGATCATTTCATATATTTTATTCGGAATACCTTAATTGATTAAAGATATTCGTGATAATTCCATAAATTATTACATCGCTTTTAATATTACCTATTATTAAAATAAAATAAATCTGTTATTTTATTATTTTTCGTCAATTATTGATGCATTAAAATTGCTATTAATTATTAAATAAAACTAACTGATAGATTTTGTCATTTTTTTATAGTTAATTGTTTTTGTATAGAACATCCTCATATCGTATCATAAAAACATTCAAAATATATTAAGGAACATCGACAATTACATTAAGTATAGTATGTAATTTTTATTGTGTAAAAATACGACAATTTCAGTGACATAAGTTTTAAGTTTTCCTAACCGTTACCAATAAAATTAATTTATTTTAATACTTAATGTTGAATAAATAAGCCTCTTATTTAATTAATATAATTGGGGGAGCCTATCTACTACTAAATGTATTTGATAAAGTAAAATTGTAGTAGATGTTATAGTTTTACGTTGTTTTAAGGTTATTGACTACTAAATGCCTACGTTTCTAATTTACTTAGCTATTTGTTTCAAACATTACGACGTCAATATATAACTAAATTGAATGCATAAACCATTACTGGTGAAATTCTGCTTCAACTCATTTTTTTTTCTTAAAACTCATGATATTTCCCATTAAACATAATGATTTATGACAAAATATTAAATATTTTCTTTTTATTTACATGAGTTTTTCAAAATTTTCCAAAATTGGGACATCATCATCATTATCATCATTTGACTGTTTGGGCCTTAATAGACTCTTGAATAGTAGTCGAGGCTAAGGGAGTCTGAGTCACACAATATCATGGGGACTCCCCTTTTACGTCCATACTGCGGTGGCCCAACGCGTCTTAGTTTGTGGTTTTTTATAAAGAGGTTTTCTTCCCTTGACCATTGCTTGCATTGGAAGTGTATCTTCAATGGGATAAAAGTTGTTAAACTAAAATAAAACTAATCTGACGAATATCCAACAATGATAGATTATAAATAATAGGATTATTATCTAAAAATGACTCAGTTGTTAAATGATATATCTTCTTAATATAAATGATGAATATAAAAACCCCATGCTCTCTCCCACGTGTTAAAATTTGAAAAAAATACACTTTTAGACGATCCTCGCGTTTGTCAGCTATTGACTGATACAATCTTAGTTTATATTCGTCAATGGATATTGGAGCGATGATAAAAAATACAATGTTCCAATATTGGAACACTCGGCAAAATGCGGTAAAGATTTTAATTTAAAGAAAGTTTGTAATAGTTTACAGTACTTTATATTTGGGTTTGCGCTCTTAAATGCTATTTATTTATCTGACAATGTATCGGTGGATTTTTTTTTCTATGCGGTAATCACCTATATAAATTTGATAAAGATTTTTTTAAATGCCTGTGTAGAAAGTCGTTAGACTCACATTCACTCTGAGGATCAATTGAATGTTTCTAATAAATAACCTTTAATTAGGATATTTTAATATAATAGATTATGCCACCTAGACACTATTTTTTTAAAAATAATATTAAAATATTATATAATGGGGTGGTGGATTGTTAGACTCACTCCTACCCACTGGTCAGTCTATCATAAATAATTTCTACGGTTTCATAAAATCATATCAGTTTATTATTACCAAAAATACTGTAATCTAAATCAAATTAGGCTATTGATTGAGATTAAAGCAAACATATCAATGCAAATTTCATGTTGATGATATTCAGTAATCGATTTGAAAATATGTAGAATATCTGTGATCTTTATAGTGCATAACAATATAATATGTATTACTTAAATATTAAATTAAAAGTCAAGATGTTGATAAATTCTTCATCAATGTCTTGACTTTTTATTAAAAATGAATTATTCTAAGAGTAAAAAATGTTATTCATGATATGCTTGATATTATGGACCCCCAAAATCACGCGGCACGTGTCACTAGTATGTTTCACTTGCAGTTGGCACATCGTACCGGATGCGAGCGAGAAAAGACATCGTGCCCGTGGCAACAGAAGCGAATATTGATATTATTATTGTTTTTTTTCGCAATTGCGGACAAACAAGGTCAATGATTAATATACTACTTATTCTTTAGATTTTTTTTTAAGGATCCCAAATAGACCCATCGGCACGGCATGGTTAGGTTAAAGTCAATGTAGGTATAAGAATATTAACACGGATTATGGACTCATTCCGATTATTTTTTGACCAAACCTTAACTTTCTAGTAGCTAATATCGCGATCTTGACTTTGGATATTAAAAACTTTTTGGGATTTTGATTATCTACATTTTCAAAGGCCGTAATGAGGAAGATCAGATTAATAGAACGATCCGCCGATTCTTCGTTTAATATATTATTATATATGTTTATACTTATTCTACATAACAAATTTTAAACCTTTTTTATTAGAAACTTTTTTAGTAATTTTTATTAAAAGATGTTTTGAATAGATGTTTCATTTATTCTATATAGTATTTATGTCTGGACAGAGGAGCTGGTAGCCCCTGAAGCGGACGGAAGCCCATTTGCCTGAACAGGGCCGCAATGCGACTCGCCGTCAGCGTAATTCGACTTTACGACTCAATACCCTTCCGCAAGGTGCTCCATTGTATCAGCACTTGCAGCGTAATAGCCACGGTAGCCAGCCACTCGTTATAATGACTAGACCACATCTCCTAGAGGCGACCACCACCCGCCCCACTAATCCGGTCTCCATCAAGAATCATTGTATACAACCCCCCTCTCGGTTTAGGTGCATATATGTTTGGTGGTTACTCGCCGTCTCAGCTGTGAATACGTGTAAATGGAACGACTATCCAGATGAGCTGCTGCGGATATCAGATGCGCTACAGCTGGTTCTAAATTCGAGAGATTTACTACCACCACCGAGACATTTTTAACATTATTTCCTGCATGGCAGGGCAAAGAGGCGAATAAAGTCTGTTTTAGTAGGGGTTACCGACGTCCCGGGCAGTTCGGGGAAATATTTTAAAATGTTACACCATAAAATATTTTTTGTCGTTTTGTACGATTCCTTTTTATAGTGCTTTGTAACACGTAGAATAGTAATATTTTTTGTTTGCATGCCAGCTTGCAACATCGATCTTTCTTCGGAACTCTTTTAATTTTGTTTCTGACACGATAATGACTGTGCATGGAGTTGTTAGCGTTTTTAATTAATTTGTTGGGCCGAAATGTCAAACGATATTTTGAACCCCCTTTGTGGATTTTTTATGCTAATTAGAAAACTTATCTGAATTAAAAGTTTTTTATTGTTGAAAATATTACTCCGCGTTAACAAAACGATACAAAATGTTATAAAAACATGACAAACTTTTTATATCAAATCATAATATTAATTAGCAATGTATATTCTAATTATTCGGAATGCGATTATGTTTAAATAAAATAATATATTCGAATAAAAAATAATTTATGATGATCATAAAAATCACATACATTTAGAATATAGTATTTCGATGCACAATGAAAAACAGAATCGTCGTAATTCTGTCATTTGAGTTCGCAAACAGAACGATTTGGAATCCATTTTAATAAATTTTGTTATCGCATGTCAGCCTTTTGCGATGAAAGCATGAAAATTTATAAAAAAACAACGATTTCAGTACTGCATATAAATGAAAATTACATTAAATTTTCACGTGTAATGATAATTTTTGCTTCGATATTACGATGTTTTATTAAAGAATGTCGTATATAAAATAAAATGTGTTGAAAAACAGCGTGTATAAAATATGGATCATAAAATATGTTTTATCTCCTCTCAGAGTCGCTGTTTAAAAAAAAACGTTCCCTTTGCATTTTATAGTAATAAATTATTTTAATTTAATCAATAATACTATATCAAAACCACGAGTTCTACTTATACAACTAAAAGGATCAAAATTTTTCGAACTTTTGTTGTAAAATTTATAGTATTCTCTCGTTAAAATGTTTTTGGCTAAGCTGCAGGATCATAAATTCATATGTAGAGTATAGTGCGTTTAATCTCGTAGTAAGGTTTCAGCTCTTCGTTGGGGATATGACTTATGTACACCTGTTTTTATTAATAACGGTCTCTTTCAAAGCTTTGTTCTAAGTTGTTATGGCATAATTTGTTAATATATAATCCCGATTGTATTTTATCTCAATATTCTTTCTTTGAAAAACAGCCCCACGAAGACCTCTCTGATCAAAAGGCAAAGGCAACACTGAATTCATGTTATATAACTCTGCCCAAAACATTTTTTTTAAATATAGGATTGTATAAGCTTGTCAATAAAATATATTGAAAACCTAAAAGATTAATAAACAAATATATTAATTATCATAATTAAAGTTATCAGATTTTAGATTTTCACTTAATTTTTTTATTGAATGTTAATTGGGAATGATTTTTATTGGATATTAGCAGAGTAAACAGAAATAAATCTAAAATTATTGGAACCAAACGCAGAATATATTTAAGATACGCAGCATTAGGAAAATTTTACCATATTCTGGAAAGAGATATTCCAAAAAGAACTGAAATAACAGGTATTTGTTAGATGGTATTGACTATGACCTCCAAGAAATGCGGTACATTTTTAACATCAGCTTGATGGATTTTTACCTAATTTATTTATTTATCATAAAAAGTGAGTGATTGGCAATACAGATTAATCCAGGTTGCCAATCACGCATAAAAACATAATAATATGATAAAAAATAACATAAAAATATTAATTTTAAAATATAAAATAAAAAGAAGAAATATATAAAAGTGTAAATGTAAAATTACAACAAAAAAAGGATTAAAAAATATACAAGGATGATAATAAATAGAGAGAAAAATGTTAATATATCGTTATATGTAATTATAAAATCTCATATTAAAGATCAACCAAATGGCGATATCTCTCATATGATCTACATAGTCGGCCAAGTGGTTGAATAGAGTAATAAATAGCTATATTTACCGGAGAATATCTGAGAGGACCTGCCCTCACATTTGGCGGAAGTAAAAGCAGACACGAACGAACTTAAAGGTAGTGAGAGCCCATAGAGACAATAAAGAACTAAAATAATATTTATTATGATGCATATGATGAATATGAGACATAGATCGCTAAACTCAACGCGAGTTTTCTGAAGAATCAATACCTTCTGGATCTAAAGGACCTGACTAGATACACACACAGTGTTAGAAAAATCAAGTAGAATTATATTAGAATCCTTTCTTGTGATCTTTCGTATAGCTTATATAAGGAAAAACGGAAAGTAATGATATTTTTTAATTAAAATTGTTATCTATAATCTTTCTCCATAGCTTAAGTATTTTTTTATTGATTTATTTATCAAAAAATGAATTCAAATGGTTCTTTTACGTCTGCTCTTGAAGTATAATTTTTATTTCTAAGTAAATGCTATAAGATTTAAAATTATGATAATCTGAAGGCGCAATATCTGGTGAATAAAGTGCATGAGTAGTACTTTTAAATCCAACTCTCTGATTTTTTTTGTGTGATTTTTGCAGCCTTTGGTTATTTACCACAACTAATGGCTTTTTTAATAGTTTCGCCTTCTAATCTTTCCAATAGGACAACGTAAACTGAAGCTGTAATTGTTTGTCTTTTAATAATTCAATGAACTACGCCAAAAATATCCATACAAGCACAAAAGATTTATCTTTTCAAGGTTAATGATTATCGAGGGATTAAAACTGGTGCTTGATTTGAAGAAAGTAATTGTTTTTTTCTCTTTGTGTTGCTGTATTTAACCCATTTTTCATCGCCAGTATCAAATCTTTCTCAGAAACCCATCGGTCTCATACCTAGACAAGAACAATGGACAGATTACTCTAGCACTATTAGCGAAAATTTGTGCAGTACCCAAATTCCTTGTTTATTTTATTTATTGATCCTTTTCAAATAGTTTTGTACTGTTGATTAGTTTATCGTCCAATTCATTATCACCACTTTTAGTTTTTTTTAAATAATCTTTGGATTTTTTAAGTTTTAAAATGTCTCCATACATTTTGCAGATGGTTTCGGTAGCTTTCTTTGGCTTCAATCCCTTCCAATAAAAATAGCATACACAATTGTATATGGATCTCTTCAATTTTTAATCTCGACATTTTCTGCGTAAAAAAATGAAAAAAATAGAAGCTGTAGACTAAGTATGGAGCTACAAAATAATACCAAATTTTACCTGTTTCCATGGTGACTAGGGTGACAAACTAAATTGTAAAAAACTTTATAATATTTTTTTTCTTTTCGGTTTACCTTATACATGAATCACTTTATTAAGAAGTATCAAGCATACAATACAAAATAGTTATTAAGTACAGCGGTGTCCGAATATAAAAATAATTTATAAACACCCCTCGTCTGAAATCGGAAAATTCGAAACAAATAACGAATTGCGTGATTGCCGCGATTTTTTCCCCTCACCACACGATAGAATTGTATAATCCATTACGAAAATGTGTCTTCATTAGGGCCACTCAGTCCGAGGGAGACGCCCCCTTTACCAAAAAAATGGCCCGAATTACACTCGCAAGAAAAACACGTAATAAACACGGCCCGGGCCCTCGTAAATCATAAACCGAATCAAGGCTTATGTGTGAACGGTATAAATTATTTGTAATATTCGCCCTTTTGTAGTCGGCAAAGCCGGTAGTTGAATACCGTGTCAACATTTTTCATCATAATGGCGTGACATTCCTGACTTCGTGCCCGCCCTGGGAACGTTTCGTATTATCAGCCGACGACCCAACCACTCAATCCACTCGTAATTTGTACGCATTCTATGTGCTCGTGATACGCATAATATCGGTTTTTAATATCGTCCATCAACTCGGAAAATAAAGCCGTTGGTCAAAATATATAAATTATTTTTCACCTTAAGTTCAAAAAGACCCCGATCGATTTTTGTGTTTATATTGAGGCCATTAATTCCGCCGCGGTCATATCTAATTTCCATATTTTCATTAAATTATGAAACGTAACGGATATTATTAGAATCGGAATCCATAGCGATGCCTGTGTCAGGATGGTAAATTCTCGGAACAGGAAAATATCACGTGCATCCGGGAATAATGGTATCGGATATAATTTCCAACAAATAGCCATATTCCCAAATCTATGCGAATTCATCTCACATAATTTATTATATTATCTGTATGCGAGGCATAATAATATGATATTCAAATTTTATTACCGTATTATAGGGGGAATGTCAAATTTTTAAAAGTATTAATCGTGTTTGATGAATAAACAATAACGTCTCGAGGGAAATTGGAATTTTCAAAATTTCAATGCATATATTAAAAAAATAAAATGAGTCGACATATTGGAAAGTATTATTGTTAATTGGTTATTGTCGTTATGCAAATTTTATTAATATGTATTTATTTTTATAAATTTAATATCCTTGATGTATAAAAGATATATATTACGTTAGTACAGAGGTCGGCAAAGTGCGGTAAAGTTATGGAATTAATGAACTCCATTTTAGCTGAAGCTCCTAACTATCGCCAATTCAAAGAATGATCTTCTGTTCCATAACAAGGTACGTTGGTTATCAAAAAGGAACGTTTTAAAACGTTTCGAATCCCTATTACCAGAAATCAAAGCATTTCTTCTTGAGAAGGGTGTTCACTATCCAGAACTAATAGACGATCAGTTGATCCATTTTTTTTAATTCATGGTAGACGTTACGTCTCATCTAAATCGGCTTAATCATAAACTATAAGGGAAAGGAAACACAATTTTTTCGATGTTAGAAGAAGTCATTTCATTCAAAAACAAATAATCCCTTTTTGCTCAAGATTTTGAAAGGGTAACATTTTTTCACTTTCCGAGTCTGCTGAAGCATCGCCAAGAAAATAATTTATCTATTGACGAACACTATTTCAAAACAACCATTTTCATTATGAGGGAAGCATTTCTTAGCAAGTTTTAGGAATTTAAAAACAGCACAGAGAGCTACACTTAGCATTCGCTACACAGATTTTAATTTTTGTCTATTTGGCATTGACATTAGAAACTTTAAAATACAATTACTGGATTTAAAAAACAAGTAAATATGAAGATCTAAACTTGAACGTCTTTGTGTTGATTTGGAAATATTGGAGAAGAACAAATGTGAGCTCACAACGCAAGTGGCCTGCTTTGAAATATCTGGAGATAATAATGTCTGGAATAATATTCTTGACTCTTATGACCAGTTGAAAAAACTCGCGTTTGCTGTTCTTTACCTTTTCGGTTCTACATATTCATGTGAACAATCGTTTTCATGCATGAACTTTATCGAGAGTAAACTGAGAAGTCGTTTTATTGATGAGGACCTAGGATCGTGCATAAAATTAAGAATAACAACATACAAACCTGACTTACTTAAACTTTCCTAAGTGTTTGTCAGTAATTGTCATGTTTTAAATTTATGGATTCCTTAATTACTTAATATTTTTTTTATCAAAGTATAACATTTTTATAAAGTACGAAATCAAGTTTTATTCAGTGTATCCGTAATTTAATCAAGTGCTAAAATTACAATAAAGGTTTGCTAAATTAATAAACAGATTTGGCTAATAAGTTTGCCGACAACTGCCCTAGCCTAAAAAAAACAGACCGATTTTATTTATTTATTTATTTGACTACGACGATGTGTGAATGGGAAAACAGAAAGATTCCAAAGATTTGATAAAGATTCGATAAAGTTTCTAAAGACTCTAAAGATGCAAGGGGAATGAGTCTCTCACACTAATTATCCCCCAAGTGTCAAACCATGACATTTAGGGGATTTTATTTAATTTGGATTTAAATTTATATTATTTGTTTTTCTTTTTATATAACTTTAAGTATTTATTTAACGAAGGATAGATGGCATTCAATTAATTAACTTCAACATACTAAACTTCCTACATAAATATTTTTATTAAACATGCTAAGGTAATGCATGACTTCCTCTTTTATACCACCTGGCTTATAAAGAATTCTCTGAATTCATAGTTTTCGTCGATCACCCATCCGACTACCAACCCAGCTAAGTCGCGGCTCACTTTCATTATTGAAATAATACCCATATTACCTACAAGTCATAATACAGAAAGGAAATGATTACAAATTAATTAGTCTAATGTCTTACAGCATTGGACTTGGTACAAGAAAATCTCTCTTCTACAGGAACGTCCTACTCAAAAATGCGAAGAGCTCAGAAAAAAGATTTGTTTGACTCATTGATTTTAAGATTTTTCTGTTGTGTACAACATCAAAAAGTAATGGATGCATCAAAACACGTCACACTCAATGGAGATGGTCTAAGACTTAAAGATCTATACAGGCATCAGTCCGCAAAGGTAAAAATGGAGGACTCATACTGTAAATGTAGAATTCTGTCGAGTTGTGCGAAACAGTTATATGTTGTCGCCGATGCTTTTCAATATAGGTATATTCTTCTGGTGTTCAACAGAGCAACACGAGACTGTTCAGTTGAAGTGCAAATTGGAGCGAAAATAATTAACAACATCCGTTTCTTCAACGACACGGCGATACTGGAGTGTCCAGTAACTTCAAACATTACTGAAGCGTGTTAACGAAAAGTGTCTGATATGTCGTACAAAAAATAATATAAAAACCGAAACAATAAGAAGGAAATTGGTAGACTTTTTTTAAATTACATTGCGGATTCAGCGATTAAATATATAATTACCCAGGTAACTATGTTATGTTGTAGCTGATTCTTTAAGATACGTCTGAGAACTCTGCGGTGTTATATTTATTCTATACTTCTGTATTGTTGTGAGATATGGGCGTTGCTGATAGCTAAGAATAACCGGCTGGAAGCGTTTTAAATTTGGTGCTACCGTAAGCTGTCGTGACTCGGTAAATTTCTTAAATACACGGGTTAGAAGGTCCAAATTATTTCAGCTCACCAAAACAGACATGCAGCAAAGATAAGAACCGGTAGATCGTATACGTCCGTAAACAGACAGAGCACTTCAAGATGAAGAATTATATGTCTAGTTAACCGCTACTGAGCGCTGATAGTTTTCCGATAAATGACCCTCCCGAGAATTCTGAGCGACGCTTGTTGACAGAGGATTGGGGTAGATGCTGACCAACCCAGTACAAAAAAAGAGATGTAAGTAGGAGGCAGCGCTTTTCTATATAATAATATTATAAAGAACAAACAGTTGGTTTTAACGCATGCTCAAAATAACTATAGATAGAAAATAATATATTATATTTAACAAACGATAACTTTAATCTTTCAGACATTATTAACACATTGCCAAATCTCTTATTAATCAAGATATTGAGCCGAAAATTAAACAACTTAAAAATCAACATTTACTGGATAGTTAATGCAAAAATAATTGATATCTTATGACAGGGGTAATTTTTAAAAAATGAGCCGAATTGATTTTTTTTATAAAAGACTTGTGTGTAAAATTTCAAAGTCATTAACCGTTGGTTCACAGGGGATAGGCTATAATTTTTGGCCTATCCCAGTAATTTGGTCAGTAATAGGCCGAATGGTGAGGAATATCATAAATAAAAGCAAACATCTACGATATTATAACATATAACATCAATAAGAATTCATTCATCAAACATAAAACAAATTCTTAAATGGTATTTATTCTGCAGTAAATATTAACCATTTAATAATTGCCGACAAAAGTCGACAATTTTTAAACACACTCCTTCTTGTAAAAAGGCCATAAAATATTTCGAATAAATTCGAATTTTATATTCACTTGCCGCATATGTCGAAACCTTTATAAGGATTGCATTTTTTTAATAATGATAATTTAATATTATAATACAGATTAACAAAAAAAAAATATTTTTGAAAAAACAAGGTGTCAGTAAATGTGTGATATGCGCGCCCCGGACGTACACAAAAACGCGTTTGACGTGGAATTCACGCCCCCCGTAGGCAATGAGAATCTTTTCAGCTAAAATCCAATCAATTTATTGTAGCAACGATGGATTAAACAAACTACCGCTTGAATGTAGAACAATTAAAAAGTGATTAAAAACATTGCAATAACTTATAAATTATATTTTAAATATTTGCTTAAACTTTTACCGTACATAATCAAAACTTTGTAAAATGAACTAAACAGAGCATCATTTATTTTGATTATAATATACATCTTGAGTACTTGTATCCGATTAACACTCCAAAAATGTATTTTAACTAGAATTAATAATTACTGCAGATATTCAAATTATTTTTTATATCTTCAAATAATAAAATATATATTAGTAAATTTTTTCGTGAGTAATATTTATCATCTTTTAAATATTAGTTTCTTATATAATTCTGGATAATGCACTATAATACCCCTAAGATCGCGCTTAAGCTCTACAAATCGTTCGAATCGTAGTCTTTTATTGAAAAAAAAGGTTTCATAGCTTATTGACAAGTTGGAGGCTTTCTAAAATTAAACTTTTAGTTAGTGAACCCGCTTCTTCACTCTCGCGTTAAATAAAATAAATCTGGGTATTTTATTCCTCTTTTCGTTGACATTTTTGTGTCGAACCCGAATTTAAATATACATAATTTGAAGGTCAACATTCTAAACTGAAAGAATATGTATTTACGTTTATACATATTATATTTCTCGTCATTATCTAGATTGATATCTAATTTCATTCACCAACAAAAAAAGCCCACACCGAAATTACGCCCTAACCCTTTTCGAGCGAAATGAATGATTAAACTTGACCTCGACCTCATTTTTAACCGATCATTTTACCAAGTGCCATTAATTTCATTTCATGGATCAACAGCTGCGAAGACCATTAGGGTTCTTCCCTTGGCCGTGTCAACGCCTACAAATTTTCCGAAAAACGAAAAGACAATTAAATGCGTAGCCCAAATATTTGCCCGTGAAAAGTTGGAACTTTAAAGCACACTTTGGAAAACGCAGGCGTTTAATCTTAAACAAACTTCAATTAAATGTTAATAAGTTCCTCGTCTTGTGTATTGAAGCGTTTCTGCAAACTTTAGCACACGATTCTTTTCATAATATTGTTATAAGTATTTAAATTTCAGAAAAAATGGTTTGAACCATTAATTTGAATTAATACAGCAACATTGCAGCGGGATTTAATTTTAAATTCGTTTGATTTTCCGCTACATTAATTACGTTTAATTTATGTAACAATAGCATGTATTAAAACGATATAAAAAATAAATATGCAGGGAATTTATTCGGTCAGCAATTCGTTTATAATCGACACGAAAATATTTAAAAAACAATTTTCCGAATTTCACAATAACAACCGTTGGCATTAATCATGAGGTCACAAACACACGATGCTTCAACAATATATTACTGCGGTCAATCGATAATTTACGAGCCCACTCCGGATCGTGGTTGGTCGAAAATGATATATTTGAAAATTTTCGGTGCTTTATGGAGAAAAAAATAATATAATAGAATCTTTAATAAAATCTTCAATCCACTTAACATTTCCGTTATATAATTTGGAGCGTCCATAATGTTGATTTACGGCGCGTCTTTGGGGATCCGTTCCCATAAAGTTATAAAGTGTAAAGTGTAACCTTTAGCCCCCAAATTGCCCCCTTAACCCATTACTCAGCAACCAGTGTGATTCGGTAAACGATTAATTCCATAGTCACCTTCGGCGTTGTTAAATATATTATGTCATGCGGTACGTGTATATCCATTATAGCTCGATTATTACATAAATAATTAAAGATTATTGGTAACTAAAAATGTATTTTCATTGATTCTGTAATCAAAAATATTTTATACAAAATAAAATTCCACATCAAATGTGGGGTCCTTTGTATTCATGAAAAATCATCATAATTTAGTTTCTTAAATATATTATTAAAATAACAACAATAGCCTATGCGATTTTTATGAACTATATTTTCTTAAAAATCAATAGTTCGTGTTTCCGCGTTTTTTTTTTAAATTAAGGATTTACTACATAGCGTTGTGCCATTATCAGATAATGTTTCTTCGTAAAAAAATAAGGATATGGAAAACGTTCGTAGGTCTTGATAAAAAGATGATTAAATTCTGAAAAAATAATGGTATTAAGTGCTATATATAGTTAGCAAGACTAGAAAATTATTATCGGATTTAAAAATATTGATTTTAATTAGTTAAAGTGAGACAAGTTAATCAGATTTTTTGATTTTTATCCAAAATTTTGAAAATGCGGATAAAGAAAACATTGAGGTATTAATATACGTTTCATGTGATTCGTGTTTTTAACGTATAAGTGATGTGGATATTATTTTTAATCTCAGCTAACCAGAAGAGAATGTTAATTAGAATTGAATGAGAGTAGTAATTTAAAATCATATAAAAGTATTTAAATGTACAAATTAATTTAGTTAATTTGCGTTCTTCGTCATTAGTCTAAGAAAACATGTAGTCCAAAAAAGTTATCTACTTAAAATGTTTGAGAAGTAATCTCAACTTATTTATTAATGAATTAACTTGTGATTCATTTACATTCAATTAAATTGATTAAATGATCCTAAACCTCTTATAGAAAGGAACCAAAATATATATTTTTTTATTTGTAAAATGGCTGTGGATAAGATTTATACATATATTAAGACAATGAAAACAAAGAAAAACTTTGCATTGACATAACTTATCAGGTCATCCAAGAATAATATGGTTTTAGAAGTATCTTTTGAAACAATAGAAAATAAGTAAGGAGCTAATTTTATCAACATATTTATATATTTTATTTTATTTGACTACGATGGACGAATGGCAGAAAAATTCTAGGTGTCTTTTACTTACATACCCCATTTTTAGAGAATTCCCTGAATTCATAGTTTTCGTCGGACATCTATCCGACTACTAACCTAGCTCAGTCGTGGTTAATTTGCATTATCGAAATATATTATATATTTACAAGCCATAACACTGGTTTATTATCTAAATTAAAAATATTTTTCCAATGCTGTAATAGTTTTTATGGAAATTCCAAAAAATCAACCGAATTTAAAGTCAAAGAGATTTGAATATCCATTTCAAGTGCCTCATGGAAAATTTTATTCATATCCATCAATGAAGTTTTGCAAGCTTCAGAATTAATGAAAATCTGAAAAAGATACATCGGAAAAATCGGGAAAATACTTATAACATGTCGCGGTTAACATCGTTTTAAAGCTCTAATAGTAGTTTTCGATTTTGTCATTTTTTGGTCTATAATAAAAAATGCAACACCAGAGATTCAAAAGATTATTAAGATAATTGCAGTATTTTATGTCATTTTTATTTGATAAAAAATAATAATAAATGAAGACCATTTGCGATATATATGGAAACATTGAATCCTTGACATTGCTATAGATGGTTTCAAAAGTTTAAAAGTGGAAGAGGGGACAATGTCGATATTGATGATGATACTTCAAACTCATAAATGGAGTCCGACCTCAGTTTTCCATTGTCAACAGCGAAATATATTTTCTTTGCCGTACAAATTTTTTCTAACGATCTTAGAAAAACAAATAACTATATGTTTATTTCTACTGTCCAGATATTAAATCTATCTGTTTCTTATAAATATTGTTACATGGGATAAGGAATAGGACATTTACACCAATTTTAAGAAGAGTAAAAACAATGACTTTTATTAAATCAGCTACCTGTGTTCATCCCTGGGCCATCATTGACCGGAAAAGTGTCTCCTTTGGTATTTGGTGGGACGTTTTAAGAATAATTTAATATAAATTACTAAAACCTAGTCAGACTTTAACAGCAAAAGTCTAAATATAAATTAAAAGATAAAAATAGCTACACTTTAACAAATATTAGTTTTAGGAAAAAAATCAAAGATGATAATGGAAGAACATACGCAGCAAGAATTACGCAGAATAAAATAAGATAGCTATACTTAGGAGTTTACCAACATCCACTTTATTTACATAATATTGCACCTTTGGACTAGCATCTTTTAAAGTTGATAAAACATTCGTTTAAAGATAACAAATATATGAAAATTAAAGAAGTAAAAAATCTTATGGAGTCATATTTTAATTAAATACCGCCCGAATTTTACGAAAGATGTATTAAAAAGCATCATATTCTGTAGACGAAAAACTTATACATATGTATAACATCGAAAAATATTTTAAAAAGTGTCAATTTTTCTGCTTTACTATATATATCTCTGAGAAAATCACATATAAAAGCGTGTTAAGACATGTTTAGTTGACTGATTTTCTCAATATACATTTAATGCCCCACTGAATATACTAAGAAAACTATTTTGACATCATCCTACATTATAATTAAGACGCCATGTTCAAATACCATATCTGCGCCTACGTAAAATTCACATTTACTGTCATAATTCGTCTTTCTTTCTATTTTTATTGCGTAGTTGAGTATCGATTAATAAATTCGTTCAAACCAAAAATCCAATTTATGGACATACCACATCGTTAATATATTTAATAAAATTAGTAAATATTTGATAAGTTGCATTACGTGTGTATGAACAAATCAGCAACACCTGCTGGACCAATTAGGTTTAAATAATTAATCCTGACCTGATACATGTCAGATTTTGGGATGAAACCCTACGGCGCATGGCCAAGATCCCGACCTGATGGGACACACCCGATATTGTGGTTGTATAATAGATGAAGATAGCTCGTAAAGTGAAATGTCTATTGGCCATTTCGGGTCCATGGCCACGTGTATATTAATACCTGGCAATGGGGACCGAAAGCCATAAAATCAATACACCACTCGGGGCTAATTCAACACCCAAATATGGAATTTTTATTGCTATACGATTTAATATGGGGTGGTTTTCGGACGTACGCCGGACTCTGCAACTGCTAATTGATGCAGGGCACCGACATAATTTGGCCGCACTCTTTTGTTGAGCCCGCTGATAAACAACAGTCGGTAATTATGAAGTCAATTATCCCCAAATCCGCTGCTTTGAGATTTAAATATACCGTATCATTGTTGTAGTAACAATGGCCTTTATAATACAGGCGATTAATTACGTTCTTTATGCTGTCTACGCATTATACTGCCGCGATACGCGTATACGCAAATTGTATCATCGTGCGGATTATTGTTTTGGGCATATACACGTCTCGTATGTATCCGTATGTACATACCTATTCATAGAGTTTGAACTAAATTAGTATATTATCTAAGAAAATATCATATTTAATTAAATAATCATTGGATAGTTTTCTAAATCATACATTTTCACAAGAAGCTATATAAAATTAATAGAGTATTTTTTTTATTTTTAGATTGATTTAAAATCATTAAGTTTTAAAATACAATACAATAGTTTTATAGTAATATTTAGGCTTTTAACCCTTTTTGGGGCTTTAATCATTCCATCCGTCATGGTGGATCGAAAACAATCGCGTCGTCCGAAGAGGCATTTCATGAATTATTCATCAATAGCTTGATTTTAAAAAAAAAAGAATTATTCTAACAATGAAAAGAATTATTGTTATGCTTTCCAAGTAGTGGAAAGTAGTTAAAATAATTCAAAGATTCAGAAAAGGCAGAGTATTATTGACCAATAAGCTTGATAACAGTTTTGTCAAAATTTAAAAAAAAATTCTTTCTCATAAAAATGACATTTTTAATGAAAATTAATATAATTCCAGAACATTAATTCGGTTTCCGACAGTGCAACTCTATTCACAGAATTGTTGACAACATACACGACGACCCGGAAGAAAAAAGGTATTGCTTTCCGGCATTTCTAGATATAACCCAGGCCTTCGACAGAGTTTGGCATGAAGGACTACTGTACAAAATCCAGAAAAATCTATCTCATCACTTTTATATAATATTAAATTCATATATCTCAAACAGACATTTCCGCGTCAAACAAAATCAGGATAAAACCGTATTGTATCCGATCAACTCTGGAGTACCATAGGGAAGCGTAATTGGCCCAGCCCTATATTTTCTTTACACTGATGATATGGCCAACACCGAAGTAACCCCAATCGCCACCTATGCCCGACGACACAACTCTACTGACATCACACGAAGATCCAGACAAAGCATCCTAAATGCTTAAAAAAAATTAACAAATATTCAGTTGTCTAAAAATGTAGAAAATTATTCCAAATCAAGTCAGTCCATGTAACTTTTGCCTTAAGAAAGGGAAACTGCCTTCCTGTAAGCATCGATGGTGAGCTACTGCCCCATACAGACTCAATTAAATACCAAGTAATGTGTATAGATCGCCGTATAAACAAAGACTAAGAAATCATCCCAAAAAAGGAATTTATTGTAATAGTTTTACAGATTGTGTTATTGAATTGAGAAAAATAAATGATATGCTTCATAATTTGGTCAATATATTAAGAAATTTCAACTTATTATTACGACGCGTAAATGTCGCAGACTAAGCTGTCATAGCCCATGTCATTCGCACTTATCACTCGCACTCGGTACATAGCACCGGATGCGAGCAAGAAAAAACACCGTGCATTGGCAACAGCGGCGAATATTGTTGTTTTTATTTACGTAATTGCAGACAATTCAATTAGACAAATACAAAAAAAATTATGTGTAGGATTAACATTAATCTTTTACACTCTGTCCACTTTTAGTCAAATCTATGAGTAACTCTCATATTTTATTTTTTTACAATTTTTTTAAAAGAGATATTCATTGGTAAAACGAACAAGAAGCATCTATAGGGTTTGATCTGATCATTGATTAACTGAAAAAAAGACAATGTTTTTTTAAAATTGGAAAGTGGAAAAGGTTAAAAGAGTTATTCAAGAAAAAATTAAAATTTGGGATCCCCAACATAATCCATGTGCACGATTAGGGTAAAAATGTTGTCACTTGTCAGTGATACTGTTGTTGTCAGTGATAATGGTATACTTTCTGTATATGTGTTTTCTATTCCTAGAAAATAGTTTTTGGTACTTATAATGTCAAGATCCAGGAGCAAGTGTGCTAAAACAACAAAAAATGAAATAATTTGATTTATACAGTCTTCTAAATTAAAATAATCTCATATTATTTTTATAAAATCAGTGTTATAGCTTGTAGGTTGCGTATTAATATCAACAGTTTGATGATGTAAGTTAACCGCGATTGAGCTAAAATAGCACCTGGATAGGTTAACCCTCCGGTGAAATCTATAAATTCTGGGAATTCTTAATGACACGGGGAGAATGTAAGACTTATAAACCTTGCCTTTAGAATTTTTGTCAAATCTTTATATGGGTGAATGGCTTTTTGGAATTGTTCTGTCATGCCACTCATCCATAGTCGAATAAATAAATGAAACAATATTCTTTTACGACTTATAATATTAATAAATATTCGAAATATTTTTTTCTTCTATGTTGTATTTTATTCTATCCAATTCCTAAATGTTATTAAGTAATTTTTCAGATATATGTTAGCGTTTCCGGTATTTTATTGTCTATCAACTTAAATCCCAATTTATTTGGATTTTAATTGATAGTTATTTCTAAGAACATCGAAAATATAGTCATCTAATATAAGAGCTTATTTCGTGGTTTTCTAAATACATGAATATATACATTACTATATACATTCTAGCACTATCTCAGAAAGGTAATTGCAATCTTTAAGTGTTTCTAACTAAAAAAAAATTAAATAAGATTTTTAAATCAAAATTGTTTATGATTTATCGTAGAATGATGTTTTTTTTAAGTATTAGGTTGTCTTGACGATAATATAGTTTTTTAATAGATGCGGTAGATCGAAAAAATATTTATCTTTTTATTATGAATACATCGATACAATGTATTATCCTATAGTTGACACAACATTCTTCCATCTAGTTAACAATATTTTTATTTCTCGGGAATAAAATTGATTAAATTTTGATGCCAAATATTCTTCGGATATTGGAACACAACTAATGGTAAAAAATACATCGACATGTACATGTGTATATTACATTAATTTATTTAAAAAATCATTTCAAGATTTTAATCAGATACGACTTTGATTTTCAATTATTAATAATAAAAAATAATTAAATGCAAATTTTAATCTAACAAAAATTTCAATATTATATTTCCACAGTACTTAATGTATTCACAGATTAAGAAAACTATTTATTATTATACTAGTTTAGTATAATTTGCGGCTTTAATAACAAGTTGAATAAATTTTCCCTAGAAACAATATCAACTTAAGGCTGAAACATGACTAGAATAGAAATTATCTATGTACATACATATGTATTACATGTAATTTAAATTTTTAAACATCGGATTATTAATTAATTTATAATTTATGAAAATATGATCTTTGAAATGTGCCCTTTAAGCGGTTTTAATCTTCCAAATTCTTGGTTAAGCGCGGTTTAAATAAATGTCGGCGAAAATTATAAGATTACGGTATTTTAAACCTTCCGTAGACACTATATCAGTGTTTCTTAACCGCGTGGAAAGAATAACCCCATTTACCACAGTAAAATTATCCAGCGCAAAATGTATACTTTTTTCTATGTATGCAATTGATTTTCTACTACAAATAAAAAAAATATGAGAAATACAAATAAAACATGTCACATTATATTCAATATGAAATATGAAATTTTATTTAAATATAAAAAAAAAGCTAATGAGATCCTTGAACCTCATGTAATTGCATTAATTTCGTAATATCAAGTTCAAGTTTAGTTAAATACAATCTTAAATCTCCCCTTTGCCTTATTTGTAATCGATTTCGTGATTTTTTTATTATATGCATTACTGCGCAAAAATTCTTTTCTAGTAAGTACGATAAAGGAAATGCTTGTGATGACAATGGCAGATTTTTATGCGAAAATTATGATGTTTGTTTTTAGAGGTGAACTTCGAGGCCCCCTGAATTTTGGAGGCCTAAGGCGCGCGCTAATTACGCTAAAAGGTAAATCCGCTACTGTTTGAAGGGGAAATTTTATTTTTATTTTACTTTCCACATAGGAGGGTATCGATGGCGAAAACGAGCCCAAAAAGAATCATAATCACATTGATTGAATATTATTTTGGCCTTACAGTCGTTTTGTAGCTTAATAAACTGCTCTTTTAAATTTTAAACATTTTCTAAGTCTGAAAAAAATGAATTAATTAACCAAGTTGTTATTACAAGTCTTTGAATCGTATTATCATATCATTGATAAGAACGTCAGTGTGGCAACAGTATGTTTGATTTAGGAGGCCGTGACATGAAAGTAATTGGGAAGCACTGTTCTAGCCGACAAAGATTATTTTTATATAATTTAAGTTTATTGATAAAGCTCAGTACATCTACTTTGGCTTTAATTAGACTGATTTAGTATCCTTGAGGTTTCAGGAGATTATTATTCATCTTTTCTAATATATCTTACTTCTGTTAAACAATTTTCTTAGGATAGCTATCTTATTTCTGAATATAAGATAAGTCTTTCTAATTCTTAATCATTTTCTTTACACAGTTGACGGAATAGATTATCTTTTATAACAATCTTTTATAACAATACTAATTGATTTGTGAAGCACCGATTGAGCATACTTAATTTTTATATATCGACACAACCAATGTCCCTCCCCCCCCCCAGAACTCTATAACGCCTCCAAGAGGGCGCTGTTCATCCCAGTTAAGAATCACTGCACTATATAGTCAGAAAATGTATGTTAGACCCATATTAATGTATTTTTGCAATGCCATATTTATTGTCTTCATATCCAGTTATGGCGATAAGTATACCGTAAAGTTATAACAAGATCGGGTGTATTTGATCATTGTACGTATAATACGCAAGAGGATGTAGCTATTTTCGGTATGTCAGAAGTGCCGTGTCAAATAGCCACAAGGCGATATCTTGTATCTACACGGCGTTGTTCCCAACCTTGAACACCGTACATCCTCGGTGCAAACAACCCTAAAGTTTAGGTATTACACCCAAACCACTCACGGCCGCCCACCTTCCCCATCTCTCGGATCTGCCCCCACCCCCGAGCTAGTGGCTCATATTAAGAACGTTTCATTAAGCTCGAATTACGAGGAGCCGCCGCCGATACGAGCGACATTTGAGGCCGGAACTCATAATTGCGACAAGATTAAAACGTTAAGGTACCAACATCCGAATAGGGTATGATTTATTAAATTTGCAATGCCGGATAATGACTTGGTTTATGGTTATGTGATGCACTATCGAGATATTTCCCACTTGCCTTGGGATATAATTAACTTTAACATATAATAGTATCGAAATATGTTCGCTGTACACAGGAACCGCAGAAATGTTTCGAGCGCCTAGAATATTTTACAACTAAAGTTAACCCTATGTTTTTAAATGTTAAAAATGCGGAGGCGAGGGATATAAGTCGCCTTTTAACAATGTCCAAAGGATGAAACCTCTTTATGGAATACCGGATACCAAACGAGGTTGAGCCATCGCAAATAGCATCGTTGGCCACCGTAGAATCAACGTTCTAGACATGTTTATTTTTATTCAAGCTTTCGGGGATATTATCTAACAATTTTGATCATATTTAATTATATTTATTATAAAGGTAACTTAAAATAATTAAAGAAGTAATCACCTCTCTATTCTTTCTTTTTCAACATTGTTTAGTTTAATGTTATTCTCTTAATTTTTTCTCAGGTCATTTGTGTACAATTATTTTGTCCATTTCTCCATTAAGTGCTATGTGTGTTCTTTGATAATTTCTTACTTAGATATTTTATTTTCGATAATAAAAATGAAATAATTACAATCTATGAAATATATATTTTTTTATTATATAATACATATTTTATAAGGGAAAGAAATAGTAAGAAATACTTTGGCAAAAAATACAATATTTCTTCCACTGATCCAGGCAAAAAAATGACCTCAAATGCGATATGTTTTCTATGCGGTTTTTCTAATACTAATGAATATTTAAAAAATAATCGCATTTAATCATATGATTTTTAACAATTAAATAAATTATCATCATAATAAAATCATTAGTTTTACAATTAAAAAAACAAATATTTATTTTATATATAGGGTGAATCAATTGTGCTGTAAATTTCGGGATGGTTCTAGATTTCAGCAGCTGGTCCCCGATTTTTTTTAAGAAATACTGGACGTACAAATGTTCTGTATTTATTATGGCTACTATGAACTAGTGTTATTGCCTGTAGGTAATGTTTTAAAAAAAATATTTATGTACGCAGTTTAGTGGATTGGAATTAATTTAATGCCAACCATCTTTCATTTATTAAATAATTATTAAACAACTTAAATAAATTTGAATTCAACCTAAATAATATTTAAATATTAACCAGTGTGATGGTTTGACACTGAGGGGAATATTATTGATAGTATGAGAGACTTATTCCCTTTTCATCTCCAGAAACTTTAGAATCTTTATATGGGTGAATGGCGTTTTGGAATCTTTCTGTTATGTTCTCCATCCATTAAAGTCGAAATATAATTTTATAGAAGCATGTGAGATAATAACGGGTCTATAGCAACCAATATCCTAATTTAAAAATAAATTGTAATAATAGAATATTTCTACAAAGTGGTGATACATATTTTTAACTAATGCCTTTTTTTAAATTAATTTATTCAATGAAGGGATGAATAAACAGTTTTTGCTTCTGTTCGTTGAAAAAATGATAACTGAACTAGCCGAAAAAATCTTATCGATCGAAATAAATTTTAATTCTAATACACCTACTATGCATATTTGAGCCTTTATTTTAGGTATTTACATCTTTTCAAGATGTTTAATATTTATTACAGGTGAAAATGGATGACTCAATTGATTAAGGAGTATAATTTTCCCGATGGTTCTTGTTTTGTCTCTGATTTCGCCCCCAAAAATATTGTCACCATAATAATATAAATCTTGAGAGAAAAATATTTGTTTTATAGACAATCTTTTAATCATATCACATTCTTGGTAATTAAATGCATAGTAAATAAAAATAAATGTTAAGGGTTTAATATATATTTTTTAAGCTTTCTTTGTATTGATACTTCAAAAGATGAACGATATCTAATCATCAAAGTTGCAATTCTTTCATCCTCTTATCTCATGTCTTTGTGATAATTTTAATTATAGCATAAGACATGAGGTAGTAGGATTAATGGGATTAAAGGGACATAAATGCTTATCTGATTTTAATCCTCTCCGTACTTCCCTCAAATGGGGGAATAGAAGGTTTGTAATAGTAGGTGTGCATGGAGCTTTATATGCTTTCCCCGAATGTGAACACGTTAGGCGCGTTGTGGGCATTTAGTGGATTAACAGAACAATGTACTAGAAATAGACGGGAAATAACACAGTTGTCATATCATTTAATTATTAATAAACGTAAATTTAAACTATTAACTAGAACTGACAAAGTTCATTAAAATCGTCGTTAAAGTCGGTTTTCTGTGATATTTTATACTTTTTTATGTATAAAATATGTCGTTTATTTTCTTAAGTCATATAATGATATTATTTTGACCAAAAATTTATATATTTTTGTCAAACACGTAAGATATTTTGCAAAATATACAATAATACAGATTTATATTATTCTTTGTATATATATTACATTTATAATTCATTAATTCTTTTATAATTTCATGATAATAAAACAATTACAATGAAAATTGCCATGAAAACGAAAATGAATTGTCAACGCCTGTATTTTATGGAACCATTGTAAAAACATAATTGAATTAAACGAATGAATCACATCGCTTCCCCCAAAAAAGATTATTTTTAATGAAAGTTTATTTACGGAATACATTCTAATAATGACTCGTTTATTTAGTACCGAATGCCCCCAATAATTTTATGGCCCTAGTTTTGGACCTATCTTTATGCGGCATAATAAACCTTATTTGACAATCGCATTAAACTATTGACGAGTACATTAACATGGGTACGGATACAAAATTATGCTTTAGATCCGTCCAATATCATCCGTGGATCAGATCATCTCTATTAGAACAATACGTCATAAAAGCTTTCCCGTGTAGCCGAGCCGGGGAATACTAATTCGATTCGACCCGTTTCAGCTTTCACCCCCAATGAAAATATGCGATACATTGCTTATTTATGTTATTGCTATGATTTATTTTGTTACTGTAAATAAAAAGAAAGAATGTATTTAGGATGATTTATTTTGTCTGCCGGATCTGATCTATAGCCTCCTTGGCCTGATTCGGACGCTGTTGACCTCTATTTAAGTCTGATTTATTGTAAGAGTGCGTCCGGAAATTAACATATTCTTATAAAGGCTCTAGATATATCGAGTATCACTTCAATATCACAAGAATTGCAAATGGAATTAATTTAAGTAAATTATTATTTCATATAATATGAAACAGTATTTTTCAGCCCATTGTCGTTTTGCATGTTTTATGCTGAATTATTATTTCATAATACACGAATACAGCTGAATATACATATTCAAATCATGATGAATACGTAAAATGAAAAATTACACAAAACTTTAAATATTTAAATGAATAAAATATTTTCACAATGGAATAATGTACTAAAAAAACGTCCATGAAATTATTTCAAATATATGTATACATGTTTAGCTGTAGAATTTTACGTATATTAATATTCAAAGAAATTTAACACATAATAAGCATCTAAGGATTTATTCCGAATAATTCGTTAAATAAATTAATACGAAGATAATTGAATACGTGCCATGAATAAAGCAACCAACATTTTTTTCAAATTACAGTTTTTTGTGGAACAAATTGCTATGTGGTTACGTGATTCATCACTTCTATAAAAATATTCTTTATCTCCCTTGTTTCAATTGGTATGCCAACGTTATTGTGGGATTTTTGCACACCTTCAGTGGAATAACGTGGTTTCAAGTGTCAACATATCTGGAGTGCTCTTTCTGTTTGTATAGAAATTAACATAATTTCGGTAAAAAAACAACAGCGGACTATCCTAAATAATCAAAAATTAGGTTAGTGGAATAACGTGGTATATAACGTACATATTAAGTTGATGAAAAGGTTTTAATGTTTTTTTTATTGATTTAATCAATTAAATTATCTTCATCGCTTCATTCTATTTTCTCACTTTTCTATTTACTTATTAATATAAATATACTTCTTCTGTTCGCGGGATAGACCAAAACTAAATATAAAGTAGAGAGATGCATCCTTTATATAAAAGGACAATTTTAAAACAGATGTTATTTATCAGCTCAGAGAAAAAAAATTGTTAGATCATAACGTTAGAATTTTTGTATCAAACCTATTATGATTATCTTAAAAATATATTTTACTTTAATAAATATAATTTTACAGAACTAACTTATTTGTTTTATGTAAGAGCTGTGAATAACGTTGTAACTGCAGTCCTCGAGACAACGTTTTCTACATATTTATAATATTTTTCATGTTTTTTAATATAGTTTATTCATTTTAAAATTAAATGTGCGCAGGGCGGCTCGTGCCTTTAAAAACAGGTGGGGAATGATGAGAATGAGGTGCTTCCCTTTCCATTTTTTGTCAAAAAAATATTATATTTTTAGTACAGTGAGGTCACTAAGAAAATACTGTGAATTATCAATTTTTTTAAAAATATTTTTTTTTCCAAAAAAACATTAATAAAACTATCATTTTAAAAAACACATCACATAATATTTTTTATAAACATTAAATAAGCAAACTCTTATTATAAAAATATATCGTTTATTTTTAGAATCGGGTAGAGAATATAAAACCAGTGAGGCAGATACAAGACTGCCCCAAACAAACCTTTACGCAGCAAACGAAAAGCGACCTTCTGCATACGGTAAAACGGAACTTTTCAGTTTACATCCACTAACTGAAAACACACAATACCATTTGTTCGCGTCAAAGCTAGCGACCACGTTACCAGGGTAGATACAAGACTGATGTATGAAAATATATCTATTGATTTCCTAAAACTATTAAACTATCGACGTTAGTTTTTCTTGAATACTGTAAAATATAATTTTTGTTAGTTACCACCATATTCGCTGTACGCATTCAGTTATAAAATTAGATATCACTGCAAATATTTCTAGAATCGTGATTTTTTCCTATTCTATATCTAATAATTTCAAACAATTAGTATTTGGCGATTCAACGATGACTATTTTCGCAAAAATTAACTGCATCGCAAAATTGTAATTCGTGCCATTCATTCCGCTGTCAGAATTAATGAATTCAGTAATGGTCGGATATAAAAAAAGTCATCGAAATGAAAATGTACCGAATCGCAACAATTTTCAAGCGATTAAATCGCTCGGCGGCTAATTGTAGCACGTGTAATGCCGTGTTGCCGTTTTGAATATTCATAAAACGAGATAATCAATGTTCGTTTAATCCCGAATTGTAAATCAATAAAGAGGCAGGACAGCGAATGACTATTCGGCCCCCCATTGAAAAATCGTTAGGGAAGACCGCTTGATTTCGCGACCGGTTGCGAATCGTCATTGCGATATATGTATTTCGGCGTGCCGCAGCAATATTTTATCCGTAATTACCGCGGCAGTCGGCTCGTATGATTTACGTTTAGAAATCTTCATTATTGTGCGGCTGTGCGCGGATCGATCGTGTTAACACGGGAGCGCACAGTCGAAGGCCCCGCGCTTTGCGAAGCCGCGTAGACGGAGGCGCTGGCCTATCTTGCACGGTGGTTGCCTTTGTGTTCACGGTGTGAGCGACAGGGGTATTCAAACTTTCTGGCCGGCGGCCAATCCGCTTCTTACATGCAGCACCAGGGAAAAACATATGTAGAACAATGCGGTACATTCCATTGTTTAGACATGGAGTAGATGGATAAAATGGAAAAAATGTATGGTTGGAATAACAATGTATAGTCTAATTTTAACTTGGATGGTGGGAATTTATCTATGGTGTATGCGATTTTTCGCCCTGAATATTTTTAGCATTTTTTATATTGGTTGTTCCATCACGTGAGTGATAATTTCTCGCGCTTTAATTTGAATTTGAGTCCCCTAGCGGGATCTAGTGGCATCATCGATGATCATCAGTAGCGCCACTATGCCAAGGCGCCCTGCAGGCGGCCAACCCCTGCCCCTCTGCCCCCGGCGATCGTAACATTAAGACGTTCTTGGATTTCTCTCCGGTAAAATGAGGCGGCCATTGACCACGCGCTACATCCGGATCCCACCATGATGACCTTGGATATTTCTCTCGTCCTCCCCCATGGCAACCATCACCGACACCGTATTCTTTTTATTAACATTTGACAGACGGGCTGCATCAATAATATTAGATGGACCCAAATGTAATGTCGCATTTTCGTAAAGCATAGTTTCAGATTAGTTTTCTTCAGTTCATTGACTAAGAAAGACGTGTTTGAATATTTTGTGTATCGTGAGAAGCCTCCAATCTTCGTTTTGCGTAGAATTTTTTTTACGTGACCTTCTAGTAATGACTGAAACGTTGGGCTTACATAACCGGTTTACCGGTAAATCGCCAAAAACGCACCATCGCTAATTATCGGTAAATTGGAAAATTTACCAGTAATTAGTATAAGTAGCTGTAGAAGCCCTTTGTCGTGAAGACATAAATCTACATAACATTGAAATTTATGCTTGATGAACTGTCTAAATACAGTTCTTTTTTAACCAAGGAACTTAAAGAAGAGCTTATAATTCAAATAAAGGTAAGAAGGACGATATATTTCGACGTGGTTAATTATCTTAATGATCCTGATACAATAAATGATTTTGACGAATATGGAATATTCAATATAACGAATAAAATAGTAATAATGGCGAAAATCATAGATATAACTAGGCATGTATTTTCAAGGGATGAGAATTATAAAATTTCTAAACAAAAAGACATAAATATTATAATTATAACACTTGAAGAAAAGCTTAAATTAGCAATAAATACCAAAAATATATTAATAAACGACAAAAATAAGTGGATAAACCAAAAAAAGATATAAACAATGATTTAATCCACGTTTATTTTTTTTCATTTACCGGTAAATAACCGGTAAAGTCGGTAATGGGAGAAATTATTGACCGTTTAACAGTTATTGCAATTTGTCGGTAAATTGCAAGTCCTACTGACACGTGTCTAACCTAACCTAACCTAACCTAACCTAACCTAACCCAACACAACCTAACCTAACCTAACCTAACCTAACCTAACCTAACCTAACCTAACCTAACCTAACCTAACCTAACATAACATTATTGCTTTCAAATGCATTGACAGCGGAGATCTTCCTAGCTCGAGACATTTTCTGGGCTATAAATGTTAAAAATTAACCTATTTACAACTATATATAATTATCTATAAGCACACAGGATGTAAAAACTATTGAAACAATATTGAAACACCTCACAAATATAATCCTCTCAGTAAGAGTTCAACAGATATTAAACATCGTTGAAAGTGTACATTATACCTTCACTCGAACATATTTTTTTCCTACATTCCAAGAAACAATTGAATGGTTCAATTCAAAGAAAAATAATTATTATCTCTTCTAGGACATATTCCTGACTCATCAGGTAAAAAAAAATATCCGAAATGCTAAAAATAATTTGTAAAATAATTAAAGAAAAAATGTCCACACGTTGTGGACAGTGGAGCTGCTGGTAAAAATAGCTGTCCAATACGTATGGACAGTGGAGTACAAAGGGTTAATATTATTTTATTAATCGAAATACACATTTACCGATCTGTAATGTGATAATATGCTATAAATTATAGAAATAAATCTAATTCTGTATATTTCTTTCCAAAGTGAAATAATATCAAATAACCCCTCGAATCCCAAGAGGACACGGGTGTCCGAAGCGCGCACACGAATCCCAAGAGTATAAATTAAAATCCATATCCTAGCGGATAAAATTATATGTACAGATCATTAATAACAGATGCTCATATTTCAGAATTACTTTTATATCATAAAAAACAAATAACCTGTTTTACAATAAGATCAAAGCTTTTGATTAACTTTCTTAGAAACATAATATAATACTCGCGCAATTATGTCTTCCTAATATAAAAAAATAAACCTTGCTTTTGTTCGCGTTGGGAATATAAGTTCTTAATGAGATTCAGATGGATCCCCTGAAAAATTGCTTAATAATATAAATATTCATATTTGTTGTGTTATTTATAATGATTATACAATGATAAGCTAATTTTTATAATACATATTTCTTTTTTCCTATTTTTTGTTCATATAGTTAATAAAATTGCTATTTTAAAGTTCTTGTGTGCAAATATGATCATGTTGTACTCTGTGTATTATAGAGAATATAAAGAACGCAAGAAGATCGATGAAGACAATTATTTAAAAGAGGTCAATGTAGGAGGAAGTAGAAAACCACTACTCTATGAGTAAAATTACCAACGTGAATATTTTTACTTTGGCTACCAGTCTTAGAATTGCATTTTTACGATCTGATCCTTCCCAAAAGAGTTTGCCGACCCCTGCTCTAAGTTAGTAGATACTACGTTACAATATCTTATTAAATTTTTAATCGATTATTTATCTTTTCAGATAAATATATTAATTTATCACGAAAGGATATGTCCGTGAAAAAGGATATCTAATACATTTCTTTTAATTATATAAAATGCACTTTTAACGTAGATTAAATTTGTATTGTTCCAATATAACATCTAATGTCAAGATAAGTCAGGGGATAAATGAACCTATAATTATACATAAAAACAATTGATTAAATTTTTATTAAACCTTTTACATCATGTACTACTGAATGACCTCTATTTAATTATATTATTACGTAATGATTATTATACATAAATATTTGGCCTCATCGCTCATTATACACATATATAATATAATACGGGTTATAATCAAACCTTCATTAGACATATCATTAGCCATATGGATTTCCCACGCGGTTATCTTTAATGAATATGAGAATTTTCTATGTTTTTCGACTATTTCGTATGTTTAGCCATTTTTCTCCATATTCATAAATCACGGTTATAACCCCAATGAACCGTACTGCAATAAAACATCAATAATAATAAAGCTAATAGGTTTGTTCTGTGTTTACGGCCCTTCGTGATATTTTTAGGGGGCGCAGATTAAATGCGAGACTTGTGCCCTTTCGAACCCAACGACCACATTACGAGTCCTATGCTACGGTGCATACATAAAATAAGACACCATTTTGACGGCAACAACATGTCGATGTGTTATATGCTTGCAAGTAAAAACAATAATTTTATATATTGCATTTTACTAATGTTTAGTGTCATTCGTTGTCAATAATAGGCGCCATTTGTAAACAAGAGCTTTTATTATTAATATATTTTTAATGCCTTCCATTGCCTTTTGACATTTTTTATGTACGAAAAATAAATGCTTAGTCTAAAAATGTAATATTCTCTGAAAATTAAAGCATTTTATTGCCGAAACGTTTGACGCGGTGCAAATAAATTGTTTAATAAATTTCGAAAGGTGACACAGTGTTGCGAAGCTCTTCGAAGCTTTAACGTTCGGCACAATTTGCGAAAGTGCCATTCGTTATAATCCGCCGTCTACCTACAGGTACTCATCGGCGTCGAATAAAAAAAAAAACGAATTTTATTACCCAGGGCCGCCGCGAAAATAAAATGGGCCGCGACCCGGGGTGCCATTTTAAAGTGGGCCGGTGTATATGAATTATTAACCGGGTAATAAAATGAGATACCGGGTAGGATGTGAGCTGTGAGGTTACATTATTCATGGCCGTTTGTACCAGTATATATTTATATATTTTTTTTATTATTTTATTTCACTTGCCCGGCGAAACTGGCCGCCCTTTTGTTATGATAAAATGTCCCGCGGCCCTGTCCATCGAGTGGATGTAAGGGCCAGCCCGGCTCGATGGCGGCGCGCGTCATTGTTCCAGGGCCGGTTTGCATAAATGGGCCCGGGCGCTAGTTTAGTACGCTCGGCACAATGTACGCTTCGGACATTGATATACAAATAAGGACCCTAATATCCCTCAGATATTGTGACAATACAAAATATGACACAATTAAATATTCTACAATCCTGAAAATTGTCAAAAAGCTGACAACATATTTATTCATATGAATAAAAAAATATATTATACATATATATATATAACACATGCAAAGTTTGATAAAAAATAATATTATATTTTTTTGTGCTGGTACACTTATCCCTGACGTATCTTGAGATTAGTCTTAATCTTCTCTACAATTAATCCATCGCTAAATGTATGGAATTTGCCTATTTTGAAACGAATTTGAAGTCTCTGAAAAACGTATGAAAATAGATCATTTTATGACTATTTTGACGGCCTTAAAAATTGCAAAAATGTCTAAATTTGGGGGGCTATGCCCATGGGGGGCGCGCATTCTCGGTTATGAACAACTGATATTGCAAAAACGTCAAAATTTTCTAAGTTGCTGAAAAATGTATGAAAATAGAATATTTTATAATTTTTTTGATGGCTTAAAAAATTGCAAAAACGGCTTAATTTTCTGTCGCTGAAAAACGTATGGAGAAGGCATACAATTTCTTTTTGATGACGTCATTAATTGAAAAACGGGCGAATTTTTCTGTCCCTGAAAAACGTATGAAAATAGAGAATTTTATCACTTTTTGACGCTAAATTTATGGAATTTGCAAAGACAGCTTATTTTTTAGGTTTAGTCGTGCCGTTGGGGAATATTGGGTACTCCAAGCTTTAGATTTTTCTTTAATAACACTTTTAGTATAAATCCGGCATGTACATATTTTGGTATTTGTTTAAAAACGTCTATAGAATACATATTACATATTACGTGAATTTTAATTATGGATCATAAACAACACCATTATAATAGCTAGACCTCCGTATACGCCGATTATGTACAATATATACGTATCATATTATCTATAATTTTAGAAAATTTAAATATATTTAATTGATTTTGTGTATGAAATATTAGAGGGACGAAGAATTCGCTATTATTCTTAGCTTGAGCTAGTCTGTAAACCGTACACGGCGAAAAAAACTGTTCGTTGAATTTATTTTTCGTACATAAAAAATGTCAAAAGGCAATGGAAGGCATTAAAAATATTTATAGAAAAGTTATGAAAGTCAACAGATATCAATCCTGGTTTAGAAAGTTTAAATCGTGCAAAAGGAATTCGAAGAAACTTCCTAGAAGAGGGACAACGGTCGGATTTTATTGAAGGCACATTAAAACCTCCAGTTGATTCTGATCCTTGTCAAACCATTGAGAAATTAAGACAGAAACTTGGATCTTCCCGATCTACAATGAAGTATTAATTTAACCGGGTCAGGAAAGCTAATAAGATATGTATTTGGTTGTCCTACGAACAATCATCCGGAAAGAATCGAGCGTGAGCGTAGTTCTTTATCTTTTGCAATAACGAATAACATACGACAATGTTAGTCGAAAAAACAAAGACTTTCAACAAATTAACCACTCATTCTGACCTCGAAACCAGGATTAACATTACGCAAGGTTCTTTTCGAAAGCGGTAGGATATTTTTGGAATCATTCAATTTAAAACTTTGAAACCGAGCGAAATAATAACGTCATAACGCAAAAAATTACAAAATACACAAAAATTGGTGGTCGAAAACCACTAAATTATATTTTGTGATTTGATAATGTCAAATGTTTCACTACAAAATAATGGTTTAATTTCTGGTCCTCCAGATTATATTGATATAGATAATCAGTGTTATGGCTTGTAGGTAACATGCATATTATTTTGATAGTGTAAGTTAACCGCGACTGAGCTAAGTATGGTATTAAGTAGGATATTAGGAGGATTAGTAGGAATTCCTTATAATACTGACCAGGTTACGTAAATGGAAGAGACTATTTTTTACCTCCGCGAGTTTATAAAAATATTTATGTGGGTAGTTTGACGCGTTGGTATTAATTAATTTAATGCCAAATAATATAAATGTCAATACAATTAAAATTAGGGTTTTCCTTCCCAGGGTATACTGGCTCTGGGGTGAGAAATCCGTTAGAG
>JAGXCT010036492.1:0-65533 GCA_022495035.1 Philopotamus ludificatus | reverse complement strand
TAAAAATAGTTATTCATGATATGCTTCATAATTTGGTCGATATTTTAGATTTTTTTGCTAATCCTTATTCCACCGCAGACTGTGGACACGCTCACGTCTCGCCGCACGTGTTGCTAGTACGGTTTCACTCGCACTTGCACATCGTACCAGATGCGAACGAGAAAAAACATGTCCTGAAACAAAAGCGAATATTGTCGTCTTAATTTTTTCTATCGCAATTGCAGACAATTAAGTTTTTTTTAAACAAATACAAATAGTTTGTAACAAGTGGGACTTATATTAAAAGAATTATTTCAGAAAAATTAAAAACTTATTTTTGTAAGGAGGCCAGGATCTTTTTTACAGTTAAATCTCGAAGCCCGTAAGGCAAAGAAAACTGATTTTCTGATTCTCACTATTTTGCTTTTTTGGATAAATATGAATATTTCATTATTGTATTTTAATATTTACTTAATATGATTAGAATTTAAACAAAAAAGCAAGAGTCTCTTAGCCTATTTAAGTACATTACTACAGGTATTTATATCCATGAGAAAAACAATAACGATTTTCACAAATCATAGCTATTTTTAAAGATTCTGGTGAATTCTATACACTAGATTTTCCAGAAAATAATAAATTATTCATAATTCGTATAAGAATTGTATATAAATCTTAAATAATAAAGTCGCTGTTGTTAGCGAAAATATCTCGATTATAGAGGTGATCAATAACAATGAAAAAAAATGTAATTGATTAAGGCTTAGAGTTTTTTTTTTCAATTTTCAATCTTTCATTGCTAGAGTTTCGACATTACCTCTAATATTAAGAGTAATTTTAATACAAAATTCATTTGCTCATTTTTTTTATCACGCTAGTTACTCGTGCGTGTTGCCTGCAGACATCGATTCAATGAGTCTGGCCAATGATTAATAGTCTTTCAGCCTATTTACGGTTATGTTGCTGTGTCGATATATAGCTAAAACATAAATTTTACAGCGTCTCGATTTTTTAACCATTTTTCAGTACATTCAATTTATTTCAAAGCGGTTTAATGTAACGAAATCGAATTAATGAGATTGCATAACTTTCGCACGTCTGAAATTTTTTGAAGAGAAACAGTTCAGTTTATCTTTAGTATATATATATTTTTTTGAGAATGTCGCGTCGTGCAATGTAAATTCTAAACCCCCCCAATAACAGTTAACTGCAAACTACTTTCATCCAATTCCATAGGTGATACACAAAACTTTACGTAATGACTTTCGGAATCTAGCCCTGTTATCTTTTCGGTAAACTTTGCCATTTTAACTTTAAGTAGGGACAGCCCTTAAATTCGAAAGTTTCAGCGTGAAGGGACAAACGGTAATCGAAAACCTGTTTTAGTTTACACTTCTAAATTTACATCGGATGAGCGTAAAAATAAACGAGCCGCCATCTTGTCGGGGGGATGAAATTTTAGACATGGCCGCCGATACCGCTCCGAGTGGTGTAATAAAATCGGATTATCATTTTACGACGTGCCACTATCCCGCGGTTACATTCATCTAAATGTAATTATTCCAGGGGTAAAATAATATTTTCGTCTGGGTATACATTTCCCATTGTGTTCTTTGATATTGAAAAAAGATCCCGTTTCATTTCGTAATTCGCCTGTTTTTCTTCGTCTCTGATAACAATTTGTTTAGTTTCGCTCAATTAAAATCTATTTGAATCTCTCAAATGTCGTATCCGGCTCTACTTTTGTTCCGTTTCCGTATTAAATGCTTTATGTGGAAGTTCATCCCCTTATTTGATTAGTGTCTTGTTTCTGTATAGTTAGAATTCTATCCATTAGATAAAACACATACAAAATAAATAAGTAAAATAATATAAATAAATGGCACACAAACAGCAATCGGAATCAACAATTATTTATATTTTTTCACAAAATTATATTTCAGCATTTGTAATTATTATTATTGAACTTATCGTAGTTCTATATATGTTATTTAAATATTACCCTAAAAGCTTTATTGCTGTAAATTCATATTAAATTATCCCTATCGTTTTTTGGCGTATAAATTTTGATTATAACTCTATTAATAAGAAACCTAACTAAGTTTAAATTATTGATAAGAAATGTCATACAATATATTATATTATATGATAATTGGGACGAAAGTAGCTAATATTAATTAAAAATTCATTTAGTATAGTCTTTTCAAATACTTGTTCTCATTATACGTTCAAATAATTTTCATATTATTAAAAATAATAATGAAAAAAATATTTATATTAATTTTCTTACAACAATTAAAAAAAGTTTTTCCCTTGAATTTATTCGTACTTTTTTAACAGTATTTATTTGTAAACAAGTCTTTGACTAGTAATGTTATATGCCCAAAGTAAAATAATTAAACTTACGAATCATATTAAAACTCAACATAAACAATGAATGTTATAAAACCTAGCTATTTTGAAAAATGAACCTTTTCCACTCTGTGGGCCAGACGTTTTCTTTTTATTTACTTATAAAGATAATGTATCTCAAGATACGTTTTTTATCCATTTTACCTAAGATTTTTGTTTATGTTTCCGTAAAATACAATTATTAAGAGTAGAGCGTAGACTCTTCCAAAAATATCTAGTGAAAAGGGTTAAAATATATTTTTTCAGTAATTTTTACTTTGTTTCGATTGTATCTATATATGAGTGAAAATAAAAGCATAGAAAATAAATTCGTATCGGCGAACAGTCGTTTTAATTTAATAATACGTCATATTTTCTAAGAAAAGAAAATTCCTCTGATACAAAATAATGTATTATATTTATTTAATATAGGATAGAATTTCTTTTCCAAAGAGATTTTCATCGAAAATCTTTATTTATATGTATTGCAATGAACAAATAAAACATATAAAATTTTTATAAGACATTTTAGATGAAAATTTTCCATTTAATTAAAACAAAATATACAGATTTTAGTACAATAATATTTTATATTATTTTTATATTACCATGATAAATACAAGTTTATTTTTATAACGTGTTTTAATATTGTGTACATGCACTTTCATCTCTCGGTCTCCTACTGTGAAACGCTTTAATCTTAACCATCGTCTTCCACAGTTTTTCATTTTACACCGTAAAGAATTTCTTGTGGGTTTTCCACATTATACAAGGCTTAGCAACTAAGTGCTAATCTAGCCAATATATATATATATGTAGAAGTTTATATTAATTGAAAATTATTTGACATCATCGGTCAAGTATAAATTAGTAATCCAACTTTGGACAACTTTAATTTTGATAAGTACTTCAAAATGTTTGGTTTCAATCCATACTGTATAAATTGCTTTTCACAAATAGATGTATTCGATATCGGCTCGCCCTATACATTAAAATTGTTTTGCTCCAAGTGATTATATTGCGGAAACTTTGCCCATGATGGATCTGAATCGTTACTCAACTCCGATCTCGGAAAATTTATTTATGCGTGTCCTTAGTTTTTCGTAATTGTCTACATCAACTCGAGCAGTGTTTCCGAAAAGAAAAAATAGATGGTACGAGGACATTTTGTCTTTTAGTAAAAAGTTGGATCTCGATCGGGATGTACACTTAAGCAAAGAGGGCCTGTAGAGTGTGTGTAGGTATATACATCCATCATGGACCAGAGTGGGAAGGAGCACCATCTGTTGCTGACGTCACGAGGCGCTCGAGCGCACAGGCCCGGCTTTGGAAAAGCCTGATTTCTCGTAATAACGTGTGCTTCAGACTCGACGCATTTTCTCAAAAAAAATAATAATAATCATAAATTGAAAAATCAATATCGGCGCGAATCAATAATAGATTCGTTCTCGTAGACAAGTAGGAAATCAACTCCGTGAAAGGGTTTACGGAGATAATTCGAATTTTTCCACGAATGCTCCACTTCCACGCCAATCAATCACTCTCCGCAAATCGATTAGTTTGGTCACGCAAATCCAGTTCGCTTCTGTAAATGTCAAAACGCTTTAGGGATCGTTCATTACGACGAAGATTGGTAGCGCCATTCACCGGCACAAATATAGTTTTGGATGTTTGTTGTCTGAAGCCATTCACGAATAATCTCCGAGGAATAGTTCTCTGTTATATAATAATATATACACGTTTGATTTATTATGTTTCATCAGCTTCGGATGAGACATGCGAAATTGTATTGCATTATTCCAAGCAAAGTTATTTGGGTCTCATCATTTTATTATTATAAAAAAAAAAATTGTGTTAGTTGAGCTTATTCAGTGTCCAGTGTCCGAGGAAAACTGTCCGAGGAATTCATGATGTAAATTTCAATCCAATCGAAATATTACATAAATATAATAGTATTAAAATAACCCAGTGTCATGGTTTGACACTGGGTAGAATATTAGTGTGAGAGAATCATTCCTCTTGCATATTTAAAAAAATTGTTATACCATCCACTCATTACTACTGATGGTATTACTATGGCTAATCGATGATCTTTATATGATTTTTATATTATAAAAAACTCATCAATTATATTTACATCTTTATGAGTATTTTTCTTATTTGTAACTAACTTATTTTTTAAAACAACCTCGTATTGTTTAGTGGCATATTTTTTAATTAAAAATTAATTCATCTAAATTTGATTTGGCATTTTTTTAAAAGAATATAAATTGTTTATTTAACTGTGGATTTTAAAATAAAGTTAAAGATAGTGAAGTATTATATATAAAGTTATATATAATATTAAGTCTATTTAATAAATGCTAATTATTCTGCGTTGAATAAATAATATAAAAATTTGAATCCAGCTGAAATAATAATAAAAATTAACGAGGGTCGTTGTTTGACACTGAGAGGAATATTAGTGTCATAGACTCCATCCTCTTGCATCTTTAAAATCTTTATCGAAACTTTATATAGGTGAACGATGCCTAGAATCTTACTGTTATGCCATTCATCCATCGCAGTCAAAATAAATCAATACAAATGTTTATTATTGTAATATTGGGTCAATGAATTAACTGGTATCATTGAAAAAAATACTTTTTTAAGATTTTTGAGAGAAATGCATATTTTTTTATCAAGCCTTGTATATCCACCGCTGAAGTCGAGGGATGTGCGTATATATAACTTTGTGAGACACTCTTCGTATCAAGTTTCCAGGTAAGGCTCTCACGTAAACATCCACAAATCGTCTCGGACTAAAGAGGCTCTCCTAGTATTTATCGTAATGGGATTAAACAGTTTGGGTATTAAAAAAGGGAAAAGTTTTTCTCGGCGTGACGGACAAGAATAGGAGTAGAACGGGGCGAGTAGAGTGGAGGGCGCGAAGAGAATAGTTGTACACTTCCCAGCACGTAGAATTCTTGGAAAGTTTCTTGTCAACCGTATTCTTTGTCTCCCCCACGTACACTTTTATTTTTATTTAACGGTGGCTGTGTTTTGTTCGAGATTTTTGTTTCGCTCTTGTGGGCGTCGCCCTTAGGACTCTCTACGCGTGATTTGGGTAAAGATTTATCTCGCAGACCTCGTTCTTCGCCACGGGCCTTTTTTGCCGAGCGCCGAAAATTCGCTTGGATCCGCAGGAAAAAAAGGCGAATTGCTTTCCGGCCATGGGGATAATGTATAAACATGCCCGGGGTGCTGCTCCTTGCGCACGCCGGCCCTGGAAAATGTGGCGTAATGGTTGTTACCTGTGGGGGACAACGTTTCGCCAATTGCGAATTACTCGACGCGCATGTAACCAATTGTTCTTCGCCGCTTTTTTTTCAGTCGATGGAGATAGAGATAAAAACGTGTGTGTGGTCAGGGCGGTCGTAAAATATTGCGTGTTGTACAGATAGAATCAAAAACGTGTATAACTTCGATTAATAAATAATGAACAAATATTAAAAGGTCAATCCGACATATGGATTGTGACCGCTTGAATTTATTAAAAACATATATGGGCTTCCACTTACAATCATTAATCATAATAATGGTATTCTTCGGTTGCTTGGTCGTCGATCAAATGTATGCGATCTAAATATTCATGTTTTTTCTTCATATAATTATCGGTTTTGGCGAAATTTAACGATTCTGGAGTTCTTAATCTATAGTTTTTTAAATAATAAATATACCAAAAAAGTAACTAGCTATATTTTTTTAATTTAAGTATGCTGTATAAATATGATTATCATACTTTTAATATAATTGTTTCTGATGTATCTTGTTAGGTTTATTAATTGTTGAATTTAATTCCATTTCAACAACCAATCATTTGGATCAAAAAACATATAATTATTTTATATTTGGGATATAACTATAAAATTTAGAATTAATATAGGTGATGATATTAGGGGTAGAGTATAGTGATCAACATTTTTTTTGCTGGCGAAAAACATTTATTTGTTAAAAAAAAATGTTAAATAATAATCAACAAAATAATCCACTATTTTCTACCACTTTTTGTCAGCGTAAATGCAGTTGTTCGATTCCTTTTTAAAAATGTCCTTCGATTTTTCAATGAAAAACTTTTCCAATGGCGTTTTTACTTCTCCAAAATTATTAAATTTTTACCTTTTAATGTATGCTCTAGCGCTAGATCCCGTGAAAAGGGTGGTTGAGTTCAAGATTCCAATCCAAGCTCCCTTGTTTTTTTCTGTATTATTTTTGCAGCGTGAGGTATTGCGTTTTCGTGCTGAAGGATTCTTTTTTGTCATTGTCCGAAACAGATCATTTTTTTTGAGCTCTTGTTTTATTCACTCGAGTTGTTTACAGTACACTGTCGCTGTAACGGTCTGACTAGGTTCAAGCAATTCATGGTGTATGATTCCTGAAAAATCCCACCACACACAAAAAATTCCTTCTTTATTATTAGTGATGGACGAGGGGTCGGAACAGGTACTTTTTCGGAAGAAAGTCATTGTTTTTTTCATACAGGATTATTGTATAGCACCCATTTCAAATCTCCAGATACGATTCATACCGAAACAAAAGAGATCCTATTCGACGAAGATGATCCTGCATTGTAGACTATGGACATCAATCTTCAATGATATTTCCTCAATTGTTTGACGAGGATCTGAATTAATCGTCTAATTTTTGGGGTCGTCCTATTCGTGCGACATCTTTGAGATTTTTATTTCCATTTTTTTACTTTTTAAAACACCGATGACACTTGTTTAGTTTCAGAATATCCCTGTAATTTCGATATTTTTTTTCGCCGCTTCGTTTTCCTCCATTTCGTACTCGAAAAAAAATAGCATACTATGACGTAAGTGTGTTTCTTTTATTATTGGCCTTGACGTGTTTTCCCCTCGGTAGACAAAAAAAATTGAACCTAAAAATAAAATTTACAACTACTACGTTAAAGCGTAATAAAAACTTACATGATTGCAGGACCGTGTCTCAACACAAACTATAAGTGAATGAGCAAATCTTAGATATTCTGATTACTTTACGGTCCTATTAATATATTCATTTATATAAAATAATAAAATTTATGTTTAGAAATAATGTTTAAAATAACAATTATGAAAAATTTACAATTATGCCACTTTATTTTATATAATTTTGGATATTAAATTATTAACGTTATTTATTAAACTTAAAACCATAATTTCATCATATATAAAAACTATTTCTATTAATATAATAATTGTAGTGTTTATTTTACAAATCAAACGATGGACTTCATTTAAATCATAATCAGAGATTCTTTAGTTATAAGCTTGGTATTTTGCACAGTGGACGGAATCATTAATTCACCTGTCAAAAACCTGTAACTTATTTTATATTTGAGCTAGAATTATAAAATTTGAATTGAATATAGCAAATGATATATTCGTACATATGTTTAAAAAAATCCATGTATTAAATGAAAAACCATATTTTACAATACACAACTCACAAAAATGTCATGATATTGACATAAGACTTGAGTTTGAATATGTAACCAGGAGTCAACTAGATATAGTCCTAGTTGGGCAAATTACGAGTTGCTATAAGGCTACGACCTGTCACAGTTTGATCCTCAACATTATTATTTTGTCCTAAATACTACGCATACCGTTTGACTATTAACATATATGGCTTTCTTTATAACTAAGAGAGTAAAGAGACCTAAATTATTTTGATTATTTCAACGACTTACAATTGTCGTTGTGATTTTTATAATATTTTCTAAAATATTACGTAGTGTATAAAATAAAGAAATGAAATTGAAAATCAGTATCTAGTAATATGTAATTAATTATTTATCAATCATAATAACTTTCAACTGGATTATTCATGATTTTTTAAATTACTTATTCTATCATAAGGTGTTTATAAAAACGAATTATATTGATATATTTTTTCATTCTTTATTCTATAAATCTAAATTCTCGAGGATTGTTGGAGGTCGAGGAGGTTTGGTCGCTTAAAATTGTCGTTATCGACATTATAGACTATATAGGGACATGAATTTTAGATCTTTTTATTATAAAATAAACGTTTGTATGGCATTGGATAATTATCAGCTTCGTCTTGAATTTTTTTAATTGCAATCCAAGCATTCTATCTCGTATGTTATACGAATTAGGTCAACCATTTCTTAGAGGATATTGGCGATCAGCGTTGTGTTATCGGCATAACGAAGATTGGAAACCCTCTTTCCTGTTACGGATATACCACTCTACTGACTTTCCGAGACTTTTCGTGCAGATAAATAATAAAAATATATATATTTAATTTAAAAAATATTTTATAGAATAAATAAAATATATTTATACCTACAGAATATACAGTCATAAATAATTAAAGTATTTTTTTTTGTATAAACAGTCGTTGAAAAAGAAAATGAGTGTTTACTTTTATTAAAAAAATAGGGTAAATAATAAGGTCATCAAAAAATACAAAGCCATTACCCGAAATTGAATAACGAGTTTTATGGACACTTTTTGATTGACACCTCAATTTTTAATTTTTGACGTAGCTGAAACTTTTTAATTTTAAAAAATCGACCAACAGTGTCGCTGTCACTGCAACTGATACAGAGTATTCGCGATAGTCGCATCACTCTCGATACTTTTTTCTATTAAGAATAGCTAATAACGGACTGGAAATTAAAATATTTACTTAAAAATTAAATGTTTGGCTTGATACGATAAATCAGTTTTGCATCTCTATCTTAGATAGCATAGTTATTACACCGCATAAACGTTATGACGTTTCCAATTAAACGCCACGTGGCGGCGAGAACACTCCCATACGTATTCCGAGACTAATTCACTTGAAACTCAAACTGGTATAATGGAGTTAACAACTAATTTAAATGCCGTAAACTGCATTTTGTATAATTTTGCCTCAGCCAAGACAATCTGTTCTTCTTGGCTACGATCAAGTAACTCTAGAAACTTTGTGCGCTAACTTAGATGGTACTCGAGTATTAGAGATTAAGCGCTAGAGATTTAAATCAAATTTTAATTTCAGTAAGCTTTATCGCTTTATAATATTAAAGATCAAAACAATTATATTTTGTGTTTGTTAACAGTTAATAACGTATGTTTATATGGCGGAAATGTAGCGTTTTTTCGTGTTTACTTAATAAAAATAAGAGAAAAGAAATTCACGTCTCTAATATATTGTCATAGACTCAGCTTCGAAAGTCAACATACATATCATGTTACTACTGTATAAATATTGTGGAAATGGAAAAAAAACCTCTCTAATCCTAATTACTCTTTTCTTTATTTGTATTTCATATAAAATATCTAGAAAAGAAGCTTTTGTTGATATTATAATATATAATCAATTAATTCAGAAAGAGTTTTATTAGGTTTTTTTGTGCAATAGACATATTTTAATTTCTTTAAAATAATATGTGATTTATAAGAAAAAAAAATACATATTTATAAAGTGTTGATTTTGACCATTTACACCTTACTGATGCGTAACTTAACATGTGTCATTTATATAACTAATTTTATAAACCGTTGACGCAATTTGGCGTCATTAAATAGTGATAAAGATGATAAAGACATGGCAATATATAACTATGACTAAAACTCATTAACCATATCATAGAAAATCCAAAATATATTTAAAAAATCACAGTGTAGATACGTTGTTACGATCTCATTAAAAACTTGTAAAAAAGTAATAAAATTTATCAAAAATTGAGATTTGTTCAATAACTTAAATAAACCGTGTTATTTTGTCACAGTAAATAGTGCAAATAGGTAATAATAAAAATCGACACTAACTATTATCACTATCCTATGTTGTTGAAAATCATATTATACCCATCCATCACGCTGCTTAAAAACAATCGCGTCTTCCGGAGGGGGTATTTCAGACAATGCAAGCATTTTAAGTTAAAATTTTGACAAATTCTTCATTAATATCTTAAACAAAAAAAAAATATTATTCTAAGAATAAAAATAGTTATTTATGATATATTCTTCATAACTTGGTCGATATTTTAGATTTTTTTAGATTTTTTAGATTTTTTCTTCAATTATTACTTTCCTATTGTTGATATTCTTATTATTAGAAAATCTGCTAACCACTACTGCGATCTCATGTCTCACCAGTTGTTTATATATTTCTAGATATTCAGCCGTGCAAAAAATCTGCAGGTCCCGTTGCAATTTTAAAACTTGTTCATATCCGGGTTCATAAGTGAGAAAATTCTGTTCCATCCTCTTAGCATATTGCAAACTGAATTTTAAACAGCTCTTAGTTAACCAACTTGTTTATTTTATCCATTGATCATTTATTGGCTTTGACTATTTTTTTCGTAGCCATTATAGATTTTGTCATCATCATTTTGTACCAGAAAAGCTTAGTATTCCAGATAACAGAACTTGTTTTTCAAGTGGAAAAACGTCTGTTCTAATGGGGAGAAATTTGTTAAAATGATTTTATATAAAACCTTATAGAATTAATAAAATGCGAATTAGACAAAAGATTCAATTACATAAGTCAGTGATGCTAAGGTCACAAAAACGCCTCAATATAATATTAACAAGGTAGAGCTATCTTTTGCACTATATGTACATCAACCTTGGCTCTTGCGCCATCTGCTCCGGTTCCGGATTTTGGGTTTTAGCGGGCTATTTGAATTATTCGAAAGTTTCAAAGTATCAGAGGCCAGTCCGCGTTATTAATACGAACTGTTTAGCAATACAATGGATTTCGATGAAGTTTTAAGCTGTCGCAGATCCGCTGTGGAATTCGGCTCTTTGTGTCTCACGGACAATGTAAGTAAGTATTAAATGCACGATAATATCGCGACCGGATACGGACACAATATATTTGCCAAACGAGAAATCCCCGTTTAATGAACGCGGCCATTGCTCAACAATGGCCATTAATACTGTCAATGAGTATAAAAGATGTTATTGTGCCGGATCCGTGTATACCGACCAACCTGGACCTGACGGTGGGACGGGTACTAAGTTTGAGGGGTTTCGGAATTGAGAGCTTTTCATTTAAATATCGAATATTATTATTTTATTTGCCCACTCTGCGGGTATTACTCGTCTTTATGAGGTTTTCCGATTTGAATAAAGTTTTTATGGGATGTGTGAAAATATAATTTGGTGAAAGGTTTTGCCGAAACTATAATATAACAATAATAAAATGGAAATTGTTTTATTAGTGTTGGAGTCTAATTTTCGTTTATGCAATGGATTGTGAATATAATAAATTTATGTTTTTAATAATAAAATTTACCTAACTAGAAAATACGTTTATGATTATTATTTTTATGGTTTATAATTTTGTTACATGAATAAATTTATGTTTTTTTATATAGCTATGGTAAATAATCTTTACAGTACTAAATTATATAATATTTTAGCCTTCTTTTAAACAAAATTACAATTTCTAGTCATTTTTTTTATATTTTAAAATAGTAAAACAAATTTATATGAACTAGTTTGTGATTAAAAAAGTATGCAACTATCTTGCAAAAAAAATAAATAAACTACGAAGTTGTTTTTATAAAAATCTCATATTTTGAATCATTTAGATTTAAGTAAGTTGCAAAGAAGAAAAATATTTATAAGGATGTAAGTAATATTAATTATTCGAAATTCGAAAAAAAGATCCGTGTCTTATTACCATCATCGATTAGCCATTGTAATACCCTAGAGCCGTTTATTTTTTTAGTTAATTTATTTTATTTGACTACGATGAGTGGATGGTATAACAGGGAGATTTTAAAACACCATTTAGAGAATGAGTCTCTTATACTAATATTAACTCCAGTGTCTAGTCACGACATTGGTTAGTTTTAATATTATTAAGGTTGGATAGAATTTTTTTAAAGGATGGGATTAAATAAATTAATTCCACGTGCCCAAAATACCTACATAATATTTTATTTGTATAAAACATAGAGAGGTAATAGGTTTCTTCCGTTTTACACCTCTCTGGTCATATGCTACAAACCATAATTTTTGAGGAGTAAAATATTTTACAAACTATATCTGTTTCTTGAAAAAAAACGATTTAAATGTAAGCTTCAGAATATCCGAAATATAAAAAATTATCGCTGTTGCGAAACATATTATTAATTTGTTAATGTTGTAAATTGGAAAGTTGTACATATTTAAAAACTGTTTGTAAATAAAAAAAAACATTTTATTTATGTATTAGTCTCATATTAATATTTGCTGCAGTGTCAAACCACGACACTGGTTAATTTTAATATAACTTCAGTTGGATTGAAATTTATAATAACTGTTTTATAATTATTTATTCATCGAAGGATAGATGACATTAAATTAAATAATACCTACATAAATATTTTTTTAATCAGGCGGATGTAATGGGTCTATTCCACTTGCATCCCCCCGGGCCAGTATTATAAAGAATTCACTGTATTCATAGTTTTCTTTAGACACCTATCCGACTACTAACCTAACTCAGTTGTATATGTTACCTACAAGTCATATCATTATTATTAAAAAATACAGATATAAATAGGATATTTTAGGAGGTCGATATATTAACTTAAGGGTATTAAAATGACATTTTTATAAGATTATTGAATTTTCATGTTGTTATGGACATTTTAGATGGTCTGAGTGGTTTCTTTTCGCGTTGGGTTGCCATGATATTTAATACAATTGATGTTAATTGAAATTGTATTTCTTACAAATTCAATTGATTTCGTTTCAATCAAGATTTACAAAAGAAATTTGATCTTTAACAATCGACTGTGACGCAATAACCGTAGAGTAGCTGCTGTACTTATCCTAACGGCATTAAGGGATGCGGGATACGGGAAATAAGATTCCACTCTTGTTGAATGCCCGGGAATTCAATTTAAAATAATTCCTTCCTCTTTTTTTGGTTGACCTAATTCGAATAGGGAGTTTTAGACGTTTGCAAAATTATAATATTCCGGAATCCGCGACGTGAGTTATCGGCATGGGCTTGCAAAGTATTCGAACATATCAATTTGTCTTTCCGGCGTGACGTGTTGCTCCAGTTTCATTCATTTGGCCGGCAAGTATGCGAGGGAGCAGGGCAGGTCAAGCCGAACGCTGACTAAACATTTGCCAGGGATTGGGTGAGTGCCAGCCCGGAAATCAATACCTTATCGTTGATTGGCTTAAGCTCATCCCTGATCTCGCCGTTATTCCTGAAATTCATTTTGAGAAACGCCATGTGCCGGGTTTCATAACGAATTAAAAAAAAATAAGCGAAGAAGTATCGCCGTGTTGTATTAATATTTCAGGATTGGCGTATGCAGAGTTTGTTGGGGACAAGGTGAACTTCACCTGGCGCAACAAAATTTGAAAAGTTGCCGCCGCCAGGGCCGGCGCAATTTAAATTTAAAATCAGGAATTGAATTAATTTACAGGTTAATTTTCAATAAAAATGCTAAGAGGATCCCTATCGGCCGCCAGATTAAAGTACTCCGCTGCCACTTTTTACTGTAATATCGCCAGGGGAAAAACTTTTCCTTTAGTTTAATTAAAACCAAAGTGTGGAACCGGTCGCTCCCCTCCTCGGACCCAATTTTGAAGGAATTTTCAAATTTTATCCCAACGACACCCGCTGATTGGATGGCAGATCTTTCTTTTCGCGCGTTAAATTCGCTTAGCACTTAATTTTAATTTGAAATTGGAGCATAAATTACACCAGATGTGGCGAGACATTTAAATAATTAACACGGTGCCGAACTTTAAATTAATTACGCCAAATATTGACATTTACATAATATTAGCTAATATCCACAGTCAACCACTATGTTTTGTGGTCGAATAATATACAAACGCATCTTATTCCATAGTTTGTAATAAAATTTGCATTAAAAATATTTGTAAATGTATGTTACTTTATAATTATTTATGTATATAATTATTATATTAAAATGTATTTAGAAAAATCTTTCAATTACTTCTAAATAATGCAATAAAATGGCTTTTAATAGGATTAGAAATTAGTAGATTTTTTTTATGTAGAAATAAGTTATTATTACATCCCCTTCATAGTTTGAAGGTAATTTTAATCTAATCATAATATCAAATTAACCGCTACTGAATAATAATTAGAAAAAAAGTGACGCTGGTCAACAGGATGGAGTGAAAAAAAATTACTCCGGTGCAGAAGGCAACGGGAAACCATTGCACTATATATTCCCATGAAAATCATGTCCATGGTTCTTAGAAATTAGGAAAGTAGATTAATAGTTTATATATAAAAAAAAAATATTTAATCGCTTAAAAAAATATTATTATTGTTTGTCTGCAATCACAAATAATATCGTTTTATTTAAGAATATAAAGTAATTTTCTTCTTCATATGATTGTCTTATCTTTAAATTGGAAAATTCATTTCAGGACTATGTGTCCAATATTAACCAACATATATGTTATTAAAATTTATAGTTTTAAGTTATGAAAATTAAAGATGGCTTATTAATAATTAGTACTAAAGCTTTCATTTCGTTTAACAATACTTTTATTAGTTTCTAGTTATTACGTTGTTTAACATTTCTAAAAGTTCGTATTTTTTAAGTTTTCAAAGAGTTTTTGTATAGTCCACAGGAGAGGATAATAAAAGGCTTTATACCATTATTCTTTTCGGCTCTAATTTTAATTAAAAAAGAATTTACTATAATTTAAAATATTACATTATTTTTTTAATAGTCATAATATATTAATTATTACAATTAAATTAATAATACCTAATTAACAGTAAAATATCAATTTTTAGATGATAATAATATAGCACATATAAACGTAAAATTCGTATATATAATGTGGAATTGTTGCAGAATACTTCTGTTTATTTATTTATAATTAAAAACTATAAAAATCATTATCTAAATTTAAAAAAAAATATGGTATTTTCATTTAAACTATTTTTATTATTTTGAAGTATAAACTTTAATAACAAATATATTTTAAGCCAGAGAAATCCCTCAGAATCAAATCAAAAAGAAATCAGAAATAATTTGTGTTTCCAAAGCTCTTAAAGCCACAATTGTAGTTTTGTATAAATAAGAATCTTGCAATTTTATTTTCCTCCCAAAATTCTAAAATTAGTTTTTAGTCTAATATACGTATATGATTATATAAAATGGAATCTGCGTGATATATCTGTCTCTAATAATAATTCCTAGCTTTTTAAAAAAATCTCTAAGTCGTCTATCTTTTATCGGACGTATCATCAGTTAATTTGTAATTAAAAAATGGAATTTGTTCGACGTGACTTGACTACAGTTTTTTTCTAAAATTTAGATCACTTTTTTTCTACGGATTAAATTTTTGAATGTAATGAATTGTGTTGTGTTGCGCGTCGTTGAAAATTTACTAAAGCCGATTTAACCGATGTTTTTTGTGCTTGGTTCCGGCTTTCGGTTCAGTTCCGGTTCGAAGCTTTATTAAAACAAAGCTGATGAGTGAAAATATAGGTTTTGAACTGGGGACGGCTCGACTATATAGACTGTGGAACTGTAGCACCCCAAGCAAATAGAGGAAAAATAGATTCAGGATATAAATGAGGACTGTCAAATTTCATACTAAGATGTAACTTTAAGAAGAATAAATGTAAAAGTAAAACATAGTTCACAAATACTTTATATTATTTTTATAAACTCATTTTTTTAGATGCTCTGAAAAAATCTGAAATATATTTTTCATTGAAACATTGCCGAACGTGCAAAGTTGGTACAGGTGGGCCGGCGTCGGCGAAACGTGGCCCCGGCGACCCGTCCCTGTATTATGTACGAAGGCGTCGCGGCGCTAACGACGACATCTTGTAATGTACAAGTTGGCCACTATTTGTTATTAGACGACGAGGACCCGTGCACTTAATGACTCAAGTTCTAACACGGCCCATTGGCCCGTGTACGGTCTACAATTTTACAACTTTAATAAGGGCGCGAGCTTTTTTTGCACAGGCGCAAACTTTCAGCCGGCGCCGCTTGGAGATTTTCCCATGTTAATGAATAATGAGATATAAATGAGTTAAACGGTCTCCTTGCCGATTTATTCTTAAGGATTTTGAATTTTTAAAATTAGTCGGTTTTAGGGGGCCGCTCGTGCCATAATCCCTGTAGCGACTTGGAAATAAGATTGGGGGAGAATAGCTTAGCTTGATGGTACATGCGCAGTGTAATAAATTATTTATGTTGGAGCTTTGTAATTGGATTTAATTTGTTTGAAAAAAAAATTTTTATAGGTCCTATATCTTAAATTAATTAAAAACTTTTGATTATTTTATAAATGAAAAGTGAAGATTTTATTTAATATTTACTTTGTTGTCGTATTATCAGTTTATATGATAAATTATTATTAAAATTACTCTGTATTTGAATAGTCGTCATCTTTAATCATCGATTAGAATTGTTACTCTAAGCCAGTGGTCGCAAAACGGTAGCTCGTGATAGACATTCCGGTAGTTTGCGTAGGATATTTTATCATATTTATAAATTTTAATATTGGACCTCAAAATGAAATATTTCTTGAACTAAATTTCAATGAAATGCCTAACAATTTCCTGTTGTAAAATAAATTTCTAAGTAAAATAGAGTAGCAGTTTAGTTAAGGCCCTGGTAGATAAACTAAATTGCCAGTATGCAGACCTCCTGCTCCACACAGAAATCCGTTCGTTGAGTTAAGGACCTACAATACTCGAATTTTTCAAGGAAAGTGATGAAACATACTCAGAGCACAGAAGTTTCGGGTGCTGGGGATTTTGCCATTCTTATGGATGTAATAGAAAAAATAACAGAACTGCAAGTTCAACTTCGGAGACAAGATAAGAGTTTTGAGGAAATGATCATGGAAGTAAAGGCATTTTCTAACTAACTAACATTTTGGGAGCACAACCTAAAGAGAGAGTAATTAAATATTTTCCCTGTTTGAAAGAGAAATTAGAAAAATAAATAAACCGTGAAATCAACAAAGAAGAAAATTATATCCAGATTCTTTCAAGCTTGTGAAAACAATATGATCGGCAGTTAGGTGACTTTATAAAAGTTGAGCTGCTTGGCCGATCCAGGCGTATCGTCAAAAATTTTCAAGAAGATGACCTTCATCAGAAATGGAATTTATAGAATTTTATTTATTTTATTTTATTGTGATTTCCAATTTTTATTGAAAGATTTTTAGGTTTTTAGTAAGGCATGTATCAAAGTGGTTGCTAGTTATCTATTATGTTCAGAAATGTATTTTATTTCAAATTTTCGAACAATTATTATTTTAAAGTAGTTTATATTATTATTAATATTTTTAAATTAAAGCACATTTTGTTAAGATTTTTTTAAATCGCAATCTTTTTTAAGTACTTTTTTAAGTAGCATCACATTTTATTGTGAGATAAAAAGTAATAAAATCTTTGAAGAAAAAAATGAGGGGATGGGGAAATGAGAATATGTATAAGTAGCTCACCAGACAATTTTAATTTCTAAAAGGAGCTTACATTCTTATTGAGTTTGGCAACCACTGCTCTAAGCTAATTGTTTCTCGAAGCAGTTAATCTATTTTTTTTATATTTAACAAAACTTTTGTATTCCTATATGAAAAAACAAATGTTAGCCATGGCTAATGAAACGGCTCACATATAACCTACAAATATTTTGATAAGCTCCTGAAATTTAGGGCAACGTTAATCACACACGTTACATATTTCTGGAATTATATTATAAATTTAGTCAAACCCAAAGTGGGTCAAAATCGTCGAGCTGTTTTTAAAAAGTGTTAGATATTATCTATTCATACGAACACTCACTATTACGCCGAATTCCATCACGCGACGTAGTGAAAAATAGTGAATTTCACAAACGCGTGTAATAAATTCAGATTTCGCCCGGTGTGTACTATTTATTCTGCAAAATTTAAAAATGAGACGAGCAAATAATTTTATCTGAAAGTTGCGAGGTGCACGTGACGTATTTACTGAAGTAGAAACTTTGAACTGAACTTTAGACGGACGGTGAATTTTAATTTCTTGGAAGGAATTATGGGCATTAACGTAGACTTTGTTAGAAAAATTTATATAGCTATGATCAAAAACATTTTTAATGCGTCGATATTTTATTTTTATTTTTTCCCGAATTTCATCCCGTAAATATAGATATGGATTTTATGCCCAGGACATAAAAAAAGTATATAATACTTTCAAATGCCGTGAAATACGGAAATGAAAGACATAACGCAGTACGGGTTTTGCCAAGTTGTATCAATAAAATATCGTGTCTCCATGACTTCAAAAACCTGAAAGGGCCCTTTGATCAAATACACAAAACCATGGGCTCTTTTGTACCGACAGCGGCGGGGGGATAGCGTTAGGGGATCGGCCCGCTACCCCAAATTCACCTGCGAAACTTGGATGTCACATGTCTATAGATCACGGTCCGGAAAATGGATCTGCGTACAAGTTTCAACATTTCCACGCTACCCGGCATAATGTTAGAGGAAAACTTTTGGCATTTACCTAAAACGACCACCTTTTTATTTTACCTCGTGGGATAGGAGTAATTTCACTGAAAACAAAAAAAGCGTGTTCAACTTTCTCTCCCCCTTCAATGTGGATACTTTTGTTTACCTTGAAAAATAAAGTTGGCAAGAAAAACAGATAATGTTCATATTATTTAAAAATATTTAAAATTGTGGAAATATGCACATACAAATAATCGTGCTTATATTCTGAACAACTTAATTAATTTTTATCTCACTCCGTTTTAGTGCTAAAATTATTCAATTAAATTTGACGTGATAAATAAAAGAAGCTTTAAAGATTAATCAAAAATTTATAATTGGTTTGCTTACAACAAAATATATACCTCGACAATTTTCCGACGTGCTGATACGTTTGAAAATTTGCAAGAAATATGTAGTTTTTCAATATTTATTAATATTATGTAAAATAAATAAAAAAACGATACATTGCAATTAAATCGTGAAAATCACGTGAACGTATTTAAATATAATCTGGATATTGATTTCTTATAAAAATTTAATTAAAAACAAATATTTAATCAGTGTGGTTGAAAAAATATAATTTTTGAGCTAAAAATATATTTATGTGATTAAATAAATCAATATAATAAAAACCTCTTTATAAATCTGTTTATTATTTTACAAAAATAAATATATAAAAGCAATCTTATTCCCTATCTCAATTTTAGCTATTCCCCATAGAAAAATATATGAAATACGATTCTGACAACAGATTCTGTTCAGACGATATTTTTTCACGAGTTATTTTCTAATTAAAAAGATTTCAAATTTTATACATGAACTGCACAATTTATAATATATTATTATTTTATTTATTGAATAATATATTTTCATGGTTTAGAATTACTCGGCGCAACATTTGTTGATTATCTGTGATCCAGATTTATTAAACAAGTCAAACTTGGGTTTACAGCTGAAAATCCGTATTTTTTTCTTTATGCAACATTCGACAGTCAATATTTATTTCGACGAATAAAAAAAGTAATCAAAAAAACGTTCAAAGTGTTCCTGCACGCTTCGAACAATAAAAATGTTTTTATTTTTAGGGTGGATGGGCTGTATCATATAACTCGTCGTTATATCGGCAAGTTTCGCACGTAATTTTATATATATACGTATATCGCATTGTGCTACTTTTAAAGCCATTGCCATCTGACACTCATCTTCTTCAACGTCGCACTTCCTCGAGGCTCGCCATATATGTATTTTTTTCAAGAAACGCGAAAGCTAGGCGGGCGGGGTGGGTGTTGTCTTCTTTTCTTTGCTCAAAATGCGAAAATGAAAAGTCAACTTTCGCGATTTTTTTAATAAATCTCACGGCGTCGAGCACGACGATTCCCAGATTCAATAATAAGCGAGCGATGTTAAAAATAATATTTACGTCGTACACACGCAAGGGCGCCGCGTGGAAAATATAATAAAATTTTACGACGCAACTGTTTTCTTGTAATTCATACTTTTATATGTGATGAATAAAACATACGAGATTTATTTATATGCTCAAAGATTCCCTCCACTCGCATACATAAATTCATATATATATTTCAACCAAAATATTTTTTTTTTCCAATAACCAGCCGATTTTCTTTTAGCGTGAAGGATACGTTTCAGATAACACCGCGTAAGACACAGTTGACATTACAATATTTAGCGGATAAGTAATATTTTAATCTCTAATTCCTTATTATTCTAAATGTAGTCAACTCATAATCATATTTATTTTAAATATTAAAATAATTTAAGAAAAGTAATAAAGAAAATCATTTTATCAAAAAAATATATAACATATTTTATTTGACCTTTATCCATTTCATATTATTTACAACTATAATTCCTAATTGGATCAGCATACATAAATAATAACGACGATTTGGAAAAGTCTCAACTACTTAAAATAATTTTTAATGGCGAAACTTTTTTTAAAGTAACAAATAAAACATATTTCCAATTAAAGGTAAGTATACCAAATAATATTTGATGACCACTTATCTGTAAAATTATTGGGCTCAAATAATTTTAATAATAATATATTTTTTTATTAATTTATTGCCATTTTTAAGTATTATTTGACGTTATTTATAATAAATTAAATATAAATATGCTCATGATTAATGTTTTGCCCTGAAATACTTGTTGGACCTGAATTTAAAGATATATATATAAAATTGATTATGAATATGATTCTAAAACAGTGGTCGCCAAACGCTAGCTCGCGAGCGATATTTCAGTAGCGAAATGAAATATTTCTCAAACGAAATTTCAATGAAATGCTTAACAAGTTGTCGGTGTATAATTAATTTCTAACTAAAATAGAGAAGCAGTCAGCGATGTATTACAATGGCAACTGCGTCATACATTCTCTCTCTCTCTCTCGCTCATTTGTATCGCTACTAAGCTAGGAATGTAGGAAGCGATGAATATAATACCACATGGTCTCACTTTTGTGTGTGAACAAGGAGAATATAAGAATTCCTATGCACCCTTCACTTTAACTCATTCGTCACGGAGGCTCGAAACCAACGGCGTCGCCCGATGGGGTCTATTTACTTTGGAAAATATACCCCATTTTTCTATAGTAAATAGACCCCAAGCATTTTATGACTTAAACTTCTTAAAAAATCATTTTTTTTAGCATGAAAATAGTTATGCATGCTTCATAATTCAACGTAAATGACGCGCAAACTCTGCGATGTCCCTCTGCAGACTGAGGCACGCCGGACCTGTTGCTAGTACAGTTTCACTCGCACTTGCATATCGTACCGGATGTAAGCGAGAAAAATCATCTCCTCCGTTTTAATTATTTTTTCAAAATTGCAGAAAATAAATTATGGTAAATATTAATGATTATTTATAATATCTATAATAATTTGTGACACGTAGGATTTATATTAAAAGAGTTATTTGAGCAAAAATTAGGGTCCTAAATAGATAGTCCCATTGGCACGGCTAAATTCAGCAAGAAAATCAGGATATTTTCGCTGCTTGGTTCTATTTCTTGTTTATTTTAGGTTTTATAATAATAAATAATTAAAATGATATGCTTGCCCCAATTTTTGTTTATTTATAAAACTTCCATAGCTTGGTTACAATTAATAGTTTTATTTTATTAACTTGGTGTATTTTATGTATTCTTTGATCTTTGAATACATTTATCAGTAAAAAATCCTGTTGTATTTAAAATATGGATTTAGTGGTCCGTGAGGTCTAAAAGTTTGGCGCCTGCTGGTTAGTATTAGTATTCATATTTAAAATTAAAAAAAAAATTCGTACATTGTGTTTAGAATTTTTTAAATATTATTTTACATTGTAATATATTTTTTTATAATTTTTCTATTGTCTATCACGAAAATATTTGCTAAATTATGCCCGAAAAAATATTTATTAAATTTATTAATTATGATTGGTGGTCATATTAAACATGGTCTAATAATTCCGAACAAATAATGAGCTCGAGCGATTTGGGAATTAATTGTTCAGAGTAAATATGAATTGCAGACTGGAAACCAATGGGAATTTAGTTCTGGGTAAAATATTACACTGTATCGTACTGAACAAGATGAATCAAACTAATTGTTTTAAGCAAACTGTAAATAAATACAAAGAAAATTATTATTACATCAAGAGAAAGTGTTTATCTAATAACGTAAACCTTGGTGAAAACTGTCAAAAATAATTGTAAAAAACCAACTACATAATACTATTTAATATGAATACTATTTTCTAACAGTAATTATTTATTTTCAGATTAGGAGACATATAAAATTGAGTTTTTAAGATAAATATTGGGTCTACCTTGAAAATTATCATAAAGCAGTATTATGTCCTTCCTATTGAACATCGCCGACCTCTTTTCTTGGAGGGCTGTTTTTAAATTATCCAATTGCTGACAGCACCTCTCTGAATTTAGCTTTTTATTAAGTTTCAACAGCTCAAAATGTATTGGTCCTCGAATGTCCCACCATCTACACAACATTCTCTTCTTCAGACTCAGCTTCTACTTTTCATCTCCAGTTATCATCTGGTCCAAGAAGGGTTCGATTTTGTTTCGCGCAAGCAGAGATGTGCATACAATGACTCGATCATTCAAATATTCTCACTTAACTCATGTGGCACTTATCTCGAATATTTCCACACCAATCTTAGTTTCCGAATATGGTCTGAAATAAGTTTGTTGAGCTGAATCAAGCCTTTCTGAATATTTTTTGTGGTCAAAAAAGGATTTTGCTTTAACATGATCTTGACAGAATTTTTCGGTAGATCCAATATAATATTTAAAATATACAATGTCATACATTTATTATAGACTATTAATATATACAATGTTGAGAAAAACTCCGTGAATTTTTACGTCTCAATTGCGTCGTAATATTTTATAAAGATGTGATGCATTTCGTAATTTTTACGAGTAGCTACATAAAAAACTTGTTATACAAGTTGACGCAAATACACGGTTCAAATTTTAAATTTCGCTTTATTACAGTCTGCGTCATAAAAGTATAAATATTCGGTACAAATTTTAATTATAATAAAGAGTATAATATTATTTTCGCAAACAATGCCAAATTGTTATTTTCAATATTTTCGCCGAGATTTATTTTACCTTTCCGGCCCGGTGACAAGATCATTAAATTCCGTGGCTAAAATATGAAATTAAAATGGGTTCGCAGCCGGTATCCGAATGTAGTAAGCGCCCCGTGCCTCCGCCAGACTTGGGCCCTTCTGGACCCGGAGGGCCGGTGTTATCCCTTGTCTTGTAGCGGATAAGTGCTCTGGCGGCGACACGCAATACATCCGGCACCGTGACGTTAATCAAATGTCCAGGTCGCCTTGTACACAGATACGGTTAGTTTAATACGTGTCAATTATAGATAAGACACTGGGGTAAATATATTTAGACACGTTATGACCTGGCATACCATGGGGTGGTTATTGTCGTTGTGTTTTAGTGCCTTGAAAATTCTGCATAGAAACAGGAACGTAATTAAGAAGGTGTTTCACGTCCAATTTTACTAAAAGTGTAGACGAATTTAATTTATTTAAGTCTGTGTTTTATTTAGAAAAGTTTTAAAGCTTAAATAAAAATGCTATAACAGTGTAAAGAACAGCCTAAAATTACAAAAAACTATAGTTTTTTATTGTAATTAATCACCATTAAGACTAAAGCCGTCTTGGTATGGGGTTTTGTAAAGGGTTTCCCTCGCTTGGCTATTTCTGGTATTGGATCTGTACCTTCTACCATTTTTAGTTTTGGATTTTACCCTCCCGGCTGTGTCCTAGTAGAAGGGATTTTGCCTTCGTTCTCATCTTCTCTAGGTGTTATCTGATTATAATAAGTCGCAAGTGATTGATAACCTTGTCACACAACAGCAATCCTTTCATCATGGGTAACACTTCCCCAAAAACTCGAAAGTATGGAGTTCAAAAATTTAGAGTTTTAATTCCCAGGGCATAATGGTTCTGTTGCAAAAAATCCTTTCTTGGGCTTTTTTCCTAGTAACTCCATGTATTTTGTGCCATGGGATATAATAAATCTGGAGTTGCTTGAATCAGTTGATTTAATAGTTTGAGGTTTAGTTTGTTTATAAGGGTTACTGGCCATTAACTGTAGTGGTATGATAGAGGCCTTTCTTTATGAAATTATTACATTGATCAACCTGGTGACTATCTCTCCCAGTAGGGATTATACAACGATAAATATATATTCTAAATCTGTGTGTGACGTAAGACATAGTTAAACAAAATATCAAGAGGGTTGCCGTTGCAAATTCTCGTAAGGAATTTTGGTGTAGAGAAGGTTAGTGAAGAGGTTAGTGATACCTCTCGTTCGTTTTGTTTTGAAGGTAGTTTTAAGGGTAGTTATTAACATGAAAAAAATAATAATGTGGATGATTTCATCATCATCATAGGCGCAACAGACTTATTGTATTCGAGATAAGGGCCCTGGTCTCATCCAACACCCTTCTCCATTTTACCCGGTATGCCACTACGTCGCTCCATCTTCCGCCAAGTTTTAATGATGCAGTTTCCCTCTGTAGACAGTTAAACCACCTCAGCCCTGGTCTTCCTTTTCTCCCGGGGACTGGATGGTTTGTTAACCATAAGCCTTTTTTGCGGCTTACTGTGACTTTTGATTCCTTGATACCATTGTGCCCGGTATATTCTTGTATAGTCGGAAAAAGTCCTCGTTGCTTCGGATACGCCGTTCCTCATTGTTGAATACGGCTCAAATATTCGTCTCAGAGTTCAGGAGGTCCGGTTGTCGATTATCTTGTTTTTTCTAAGCACAATATTGAGATCCGTATGTTAGGACGGACCTGATGAAGGTCTTGTAGAGTTTGACTTTGGTCATCTTTGAGAGGAATCTCGACCGTAGATGCCTTTGAAGCTCAAAGTAGCACCGGTTTGCCAGCATGGTTCTTCTTCGTACTTCCGAATTTGTTTCATTGTGGTTCGTGATAAGTGAGCCGAGATATGTGAATTCCTGGACGAGCTGGAAGCTGTACTCTTTGACTTTCAAGGGTTCAAGGGTTCGTCCTTAGCATATGGGTATGTATTTAGTCTTGGATTTGTTTTCTTAGTCCCATGCCAGTTGCCGCTCTCATTAGTCACTGGTATGCATCATTGAGAGCAGCCCAAGATCTGGCCCCTGATATATTATTCAGGTATACATGTAAATCATTTAAACAAAATATTGTAACTTGTGATATGGTCCTATAAATCAAAAAACAGTTGGCTTTAAAAAAAGGAGCTATGTTTATCCCCCTTGACTATCATTTATCTCAAAAAGGTTCCTTTGTGTTCGATGGAATTTAATATTAGTCATTTATTGCGAGTTCTTAAACCTAGGCAGACTATTACAGTAAATATAAATGTATATTTCTTATATTATTTTTACTTATCTTAAGACCCTCAATAGTAACAGTGATTAATGCAATGGTAACAAACGTACTGTCTCCGGCTAAACAAATGGCACGAACTATTATTGCAACGGGCGAAAACTGCATTCGATTGTGCCGGCAGTGTTTTCCGATTTTTCCACCGCCTTTGAAAAGTTCTGCAATTTATCTTCGGGGTACTTCTGACGAATTTCAATGTCCGACCAGGACCGAACATTTGTTCCATCGGAAGTCACTTGAAACATTGATTGACGACGAGAGACCGACTGCATGATAAATCAAAGAAAACATCTTAATTAAATTTGCGAGATTAATTGCTACTGCACCAGGAATTCGGTTATTATTGACACCGCTTTGTGAATTAGGGCCCTGATTGCACAACTACCCACTTTAATGAATTTAATTTAGGGCCTCTTAGAAATGATTAATAGCGTAGTCGGACGTGGCCATGGGATGCGGCACCAGAATCACAATGCGGCATGACTATGTATCCGCCTCTACATCTTGTGCCTTCTTACTTAGAGCCAGACCACGTTATTGCTCCGACATGCCACAGAAATAGGGGTGGGTCGATGGATAGTATATCCCTTAATATATTTAGATTTATTTCGGCCTAATTCTTGTCGCCACGCCGATAATATCGCCGATATCCGTTTCCGCGAATCAGCAAAATGGTTCCATTTCATGGCCGGCTATATCGATGGCTCGATACTTCAGGCGCATTCGACTGGAAGCCGGAATATCTTTCAGCTTGCCGTTCGGCATCACTTTGAATTAATAAAGTTGAAATTTAATCAAACTATACAATCTTTACTTTATGCATGGATGAGGTGGAGAGAAGCGGTAATCTGAGAAATGGCGTTGGGAAAATCGTCGCTTTGATCATAATATTTTGTAGTCGGTTTGCACTGCGAAAGAGTTCAGTGAACTTCAATCTACATATGAAAAACTACCCTTAAATTTATAAATATCATTAAAAAAATAAATATATATTTATTAATCATATGAATTTTTGTGTTCTACATTAAGCCTTTATGATAAATATTATATTAAATTTGTGTTAGATCACTTTTTTGCTTTTCTACATAATAACAGATTGTATATGCTTCACAATTACTTGTATATTATAGATGGTTTTTCTCTATAGTCCAAAAAAATATTTTTCTAAATCCGTGTCATTTTTTCTTCAATGCGAGAATTAAACAGATTTATATAAATATTATAATTATTTGAAATACAAATGAATTGTAAAGATCAATTTTAAATCACTAAACTAATGTACTTTTTCTAAAATAAATCTTATATTGTAAAAGTTAAACATCTATAAATAATAAAATAGTTCGGGATTGTATCAATTTGCTTTTAAAAACAATAGAGTCCCATAGCTAAGAACTCGAGTAGGTAATGGATACCAAGTTAAATAAAGTTCTATAATAAATAACATAGTTTAAGAACTTAATTTAAATATCCTGATATGTTATAGATTTATTTAAAAAAATGCTGTTTTTTTTATTGCTGAAAATCTACAACTATGAAACACTTTAATCAGGCATCAACAGTTTTTTAGATCCAATATTTTATTCAATGCATATTTTTTTAGTAATCTCTAAATAATATATTTAAATTGAAATATATACCCACTATCATATTTATTAAATGTTAAAAATAAAATTTGATAATACTAATATTTTGATTAATATCAAGAAAAATTTCACTAAGAAATAGTATGAAATAAAATGAAAACAAATATTAATAAAAATAAATAGTGCTAATTAAAAATTAAATTCAAACATGTAATTTTTGGAATATCATGAATTTATTAGTATTGTTATTAGTAATGAAAAAAAATATTATTTTTTGAGTTTTATATCGCTTAAACGATATTATTTGGAAAATCCTCCGTGCAAGAGTTTATTATAAATATTTTTTTATATAATACAATTTGTTCTCATAGATCGTAATCGTAGCCTTTTATAAATTAGTCATTGAAAATGAATTAGGAAAACTTTGCTTAGGATGGCAGTTTGCATGATTAGGGAAAAATAATAATGTATTTTTGTAGGTGGTCGGAAAATACTTTCCAGTCACGGCATCGCCATTGCGGCGGAGATTTTGTAAATATTTTTGCGATTTAATAAAAAATAAACATTGACATTGGCCTTAAGGATCCCGCAATCAATCAAATTTTGACAGCGCTGAGGTCTCGGCTCCCAAAAAAGGTCCGGAGACCTTGGCCATTCACACGTCATTCATTATGAAATTTCCGAATAGTTGTTCAATTCCCCGGATACTTTAGTACTCGCCGGATTATATTAATATTAATACCAACTGCCCAGAAAAAAAATCGATACGCCAAACATATCTTTATATTTTTACGGTGTAACTTTATTAAGTAGAAGGAAATGAAACAACGCGAAAGTTTGCGCATATATTTGAGATATTAACATGGGTAGAAAAAAACAAATATTTTACTTCTTTGTTATGGAGAAAAGTAATATTGAAATTTTTCGCCCCCAACATAAAAATTATACGGCCATAGATATCGTTGCGAATAAATTTATACATATTTTCGATGGGATTTTATTTTCAATTATATTTAATCCAAAAATGTGATGGTTTATAAAAAATTAATCCCGTATCGATTCGTACATGAATTGCTTTGGTCGGCGTTACCGAAATTCGTTTCGCACCGGGTGTTTCAAAATTTACATTATTTATTTAAAGCGTTGTACGTCGTATTGACTCATTAAAACGCTATTATGTGTGGCATGTCAATATTCGTGAGAAATGTCAGCTGAAAATATATTTTTTCGTTACGCCGCTCAATAATATTTTTATGTATGAGACACGGAAATTGAAAAAAAAATATTGTTTGCATACAAATGTAATATTTCAGATACGCCACGACGATAAATATAATCATTTATGGATTATGCAGATCTGTGAGCGAGTGGAAATTCGCACAAGAAATCTGCACGCACGTGTGTGAGTGATCGCTGTTTAGATTGTTCTATAGATGCTCACAATTCATTAAAATAAAAATTAAAATATTATTTAAAATCAGTAAATATCATTATTAGAATTATATTAAATTAGGGTACGGGTTTTATTAACTTAATAAATATTATTTTCACCTTTTGCTACCAGTCTACTTTAATTAATGAAAATAAACATTTTGGATTATTAAAATAATTATGGTGAAAGTTTTTTATAAATTATTTACTTATTTATTCAAAAGAAATACGTACAATTATAATTGCAAGGATGAAAGAACATGAATATTAAATTAAAACATGCTTAAATGAACAATATTCTGTTATAGAGATGCCTTGTGTCCAATGTGGATACTAAAATTTCTCATAGATGATTCACTAAACACTCAATGGAAAATTGTGCAACTTCATCCTGCATTTTCATGAAGCGCGAATGAAATTCTTCGATATTGCGGATATTTAATGATACAGTTCTCAGTGTATTGTTTGAATTTTTCGACAACAACTATCAGCTATTATAATTTAAGATGATTTTTTTTACATCGATGGAACAATTTTAATTCTGTCAACTTTTAGTCAAATCCATGAGTTACTCTCATTATATTTTTATAGAGAGAGATATTTATTTGGAAATTAAATAAGAAGCATCTCTAATGTTTAATCTGATGTCCGATTAAAAAAATACGTCATTTTTTTTAATTTAATGTTAAAAAATTTGGTTCAAGTTGTTTGCTAAAAATCTGGCTCGGAATGAAAAATTTAGTAAAAGATTTTTCTATGCAATGTTGCATGGATCGCTATTTATTTTAAATATAGATGTTTTTTCATTCAATCTCTAACATCTTCTTTGTGATATGTAACTTAGTTTCAATTGCCTTTTTTGTTTTAAACCCTGCACCAAAGATAACAAAATCCTGTTAAAAAATCTAGTCGAAAAATTAGAGACATTACTTATAAGGCAATAAAAAAATGTACCCTAAATAAATAAATCATTAAAAATAAATATTATTATCTCTTAAAAAGCATTGCTTTTGAATTATATGTTTAATATTTTTGTTTATTACAGATTTATCTTATCAATAATCTATATACATTTAAATAATGAAGAATCTTAATTAAAAAAAATCTCTATTACATTTGTGATTCAGCTGTAGCTAATATAAAAACATTCTTATTTAATCTGTCAATCATTTTCTTATTGTTTATGATCCTAAATCTTTTTTCGCTCTTTGATAACCTCTGTCGTTGGTGACTTATATTATTATAATATTGATTTTAAGCTTGAATCAGAATATTGCAAATGAATTGACGTATTTTACTTTTCCAGTACTAGACTAAACATCTAGGTTTTAATATTCTATACGTTATAATACGTTATTTTAAAGCCCGGCGTTTATTGTCCATTTTTATTTGAACACTCCTAAAAATTTGAATATTAACCAAAATATTTGTTTCACATAAAACCGAATAAAAACGTTAATATTCCCCGGCCGGCAATGGAAACTGTAGCATTTGCGCTAAGAGAACCATATCTCTTTTCACACACGGCTGGTTTTTCCGATACACGAATGAAAAATGAGTTCCCAACTCTTGTTTTTTTTTATTTATTTATTTTTATTTTTCACGGGTGTCTATTCATTACGGCCTACAGACGTGCGCGTTGTTTATTAACAAACTCTTCGTGAAAAGTGTTTTATTTTTTTTTTAAAAAAGCATTTTTCAAACTGTCGACGCAATCATGTATCATTTTGGAGCGCCCGGTTAACTTTTCCGATAACACTTACGCAAACACTATCCATTAATTTTATTCATAATCATGAAAATTTTTCGACGTCAATCCTCATTTTCGCCAACTGGGTCAATTAGACCCAATTTAAAGTTCAGAAATTCGATTATGCACTTATTTATTAAGTTAAACACTCAACTCGTAATTGCAAAGTTTTGATGTAATAAATATTTTTTCCTGTAATTATTGAAAACGAACCATGTTAAATTTTATTGCCTAAGAAATTTATTAGCCGTCGTTACCGAAGAATTTTCCTAATACTATGAGAAATATCTGCAGTTAATCTACATTAAAAATCTATCCCAAACTTTTAACGTGGAAGGCTATAAATTATTTCGAACGTACACATTGTTTGTTCGAATTTATGTTCAAATAATATCAAAAAACTTTATTCATACAATTAATTGAGTATTATACAATTTGCTGAAATAAATATACGAAGTTTATTTACTCTTTCTTTCTCAAGAAGTTAATGAACTCTCTCAGACTCGATACTGAAACAATGCAGTAATATGCACAGTGTATATGAATACAAATTTCGACCTTTTCTCGGGCAAATAAAACTTTTTTTAATTAATTTCACTCGTTGTTTCAGCAGAATGTTAATGAATTTCTTCACTCAAATAATGAATACATAGCGAAAATTACACACAATGGTTAGGGTATGGAAAATAATTTTATAAATAAGGGTTGTAAATGGAAAACCGATTCAAAACACAAAACGTGCTGGTAATGGTCTATTTATCATATCGTACCCTAACTAATGACCGGTTATGGATTTTCTAACCTTCATTGCTACAATACAATCCAATTCTGAAAGCACTGTTATATTACATACGCACATACACACACACACACACTACATACACACATACACACACATCCAAATTAAGTTGTCCATTGTTAAATCTTGATAAAGAAAATTAAATATGTATGGAATCGGAAACGTATTAATAAATAAATAATAATGACACATATATCCACAGCCTAGCACATATACAAGGTATAGAGGAAATTATTTATTTGGTCTCTATTTAAATACATATATAGAAAAATATTCTGCGAATATTAAAAATGTGCTTTACCGCAAAAAGGAGCTTATTTATATTTTCAATAACGTAAGGTTCTTATCCATGTATACTTATATACTTAAATTATATAATGTGAATGGATAAAGCATATTAAATTTTGGCATGAAAATAAAAAAAAAATGATACGGAAATCGCTTTTTGTAATATAATTTTATTTTTCAGATTCGTATTATTTGACTTTTATAAATTATTTGCTACTCAAAGAAAGTTTTAAATATTACAATTTAACTTTATGTTAAAGTTTGTATATTATAATACAAATATCACCTAAATGATTAATTTTAAACAATAATATTGTTTTTCAAGTTAATAATAATAAAATAAATTCTGCTTCTATATTTAATAAATAATATTAGGTTTATTGAAGGTTTTAATAAGTTAACCGATTTTAATCAAAAAATTGCTTACTCTCCCATACCTAATTATTGTCTTAGTATTATTCTAAACATTGTTAAGATTTTAATGAAAATGGCAATTGTCAAATTTGAATATTAAGGCTTATAAACTTACATAATACATTAAAATGGTTTAGATAAAAAAAAAAACACTTTTCTAAGCCTAATTATCGCGGTTGTCATGGATACATATGATAACATAAAACATATTAAACAATAGTTGTTATTATTATTAAATTGAAATAGTGTTAAATTATTTAATAGTTATTGCTTTGTGTTTAGTGAGATTTTAACTGATTCATTTGGAATTAAATGTTGAATCGTGGGCTAGCCGTTCATTTCAAATCTTTACTGTATACTTGTTTGCTTGAATCAGAACTTAATAAGAAAACGACAAAAAAAGGGCAAAACAGCCTCGTGAAGAGTTTTCCAAGGACAAAAAAGGTTTGGAGAATAACATGTTGAAATCGATGGATATATTTTTTTAATAAATAAGGCAGTGATCAGAACCGAAATAATTTTTATTTATTTATTTTATTACTATAAAAACTTCCCTGTATTGCAATATTTTGTCCAGTTACCATACCTTTCATAGGCAGTTGATTATTGGCCCTAAAGAACCTACATAATAATAAGTTGTCCGGTAAAAAGGGTATTTTCTAGAAAAAAGTATCTAAACCCTTTTTTTTGCTTCTCCCTATTTGTTCATTTGGTGTCTTTGATAGATTTCTATTGTGCCGCCATCTCTGGAAATGATTCGTCTTACGTATCGTATGATTTTTTTTATGTCGCATTCATTTGAATAAATTTAATATTTATTTTCGCAACGTTTGACTGACAGCGATACAATAGTGCGAAACGAATTTAGATGCCGAGAATTGTGGCGATGGGCTTTGACCCGTAAAGCTTAATGGAATGCCTATACGGCGAAGGGATTTACTTTTGTGCGTATGTCCAATTTATTTCGACCCCTCAACACGCAGATAACGTTTGTCAACTGGGGGCGGCCGGGGGGCGGGGGATTTTGGGGGCTGAGACCCATGGTCGACAAAAAAGTTCGGCCGGCCGCCACCGGTAATCGGGTTTATTTAATAAACCTTTCTGTAACGAGAGGTCTCGGCCCGACAGTCAATTATGTTACAAAAACAATGTCATATTTTCCCATGTATCGACACCGTGTTACTGGATTAAACGTTTTTTTTTTATTTTATTGGGAATAGTAAGGTGTGGAAATTTTGAATATATATTATTAAAAGGCTTACGAAGATCCTTAATTTTCTATTAAAAAAATAACAACTAACGTAAACGCTCTCAGGATTAGGTATGGATATAATGGTGAAAGCATCAGGACATCAGCATTTTTATTGATGAGAAATACAGAAAACAAATGGGACCAACCAGCTCCAGGGTTACAAATTTATTCTTTGACAAATACAACATAGAAGAGAATATGATTAACAATATTTAACACTAACAAAGTGCGCTGCTTTCTGTCCCAGAAGACTGTCGCCTTTCTACATGGCTAACGATCTTTAACTAATTCCAAAACTCTGGGGCATCTATATATAAACTCTGGAAGCAGTTACGATAGCAACGCTTTTCTTTGTATTGATCCATGACACGTGTCGATTACGTCAGTCTACTTAATATATGACAACCCATGGGGCCCTACTATAGGTGAAAAAAGCATTGCTGAATATTAATGAGTAGTATAGCAAACCCTTTAAGAGAACAGATCCTTCTAGATTCTAGAATCATATTCTGGTGTTAAGGCTTGTAGGTAGCATGCATATTATTTCAATAATGTAAGTTAACCGCGACTATATCCTTCATAGAATAAATAATTATAAAACAGAAAATAAAAATTTCATTTTATCTATAAAAATATAAAAAAAAATAACTAGTGACGTGGTTTGACACTGGGGGGGAATATTAGAATCTGTATCGAATCTTTATATGGGTGGATGGCGCTTTGGAATATTTCTGTTATGGTCATCCATCCATCGCAGTCAAATATATATTTCGTCTACCAAGAAAACCGATTTTTTAGCTTTCCGTCGACGTTACACCCCAAAAACTAATGTCAATAAAGACGTCAACGAAGAAGTTCATCGTCATCAATCTTTAAAATATTTTTGTCAATACACATTTGAAATGTCTTTCTTTAAATTTATTAGTGAGTTATTTTATGTTGGTATAAGAATTATAAAGCATGCCGATGATAATAAATATAAATATATTTTACGATGTAAAGTCCAAAATCTTTCTTCAATGGGCATTTGTTACAGTTTTCATAATATAGCAAATTATAACTTATAGTCCGTGAAAAATAAAACAAAAATGAGCACATCTGATAATGACGTCCATTCTTGGATTGGCTATATTTTTATATTAAATTCGTTAAGAATTTTTTTAGCGCTAAGACCCGAAGGCATCCGACTATCAATTTTATGATTCCTGATATAATATAATGCAAAAAAAATATTAGATCAATTGTATCTTATGTATACCTGCTAGATTATTTGTAAAACAAGTATTTAAGCTCTTTTCATCTATTTATTTTTTGACTACGATGGATGAATAGCATAACATAAAGATTCTAAAACGCCATTCATCCGTATAAAGATTTGATAAAAAAATCGATAAAGATTGTAAAGACTCTAAAGATGCAAGTGGAATGAGTCTCTCATACTAATATTCCCTCAGTGTCAAACCACGATACTGATTAATTTTAATATTATTTCAGATGAATTGAAGTTTATATTATTTGTTTTATAATTATTAATTTAACGAAGGATAGACGGAAATAAATAAATAAATTAATATTTTTATAAAAATGGTATTTTTCTCTTAGCTAATTTTCCCTGGCTAATGATATAAAGAATTCTCTGAATTTATAGTTTTCGTCGAGCTATCCTCCTGCTAACTTAGCTCGGTCGTCGTTAACTTGCATTATCTAAATATATGCATGTTACCTACAAGCCATAACACTGATTTAATATTTAATGCAGAAAAGTAAAGCTTATTTATGGATACAAGAGACACCAAAAAATATAAATAACAAATTTGCTAAGACTTGAAAACAGCTAGAAAGCAAAGAAAATTCGAAACACTATAAATAAAACGATTTTCTTTTAATGTAAATTTTACTCAACCCACAGCAATAGATAATCAAATAAAAAACGTTGGATTTAAGTACAAGCGTATAACTTTCTGGCTCTTCAATGCGAATCAGGTCAGCCATTTCTCATTCATTCAGGGTTACTGACGATCAGCATCGTAAATATTTTACTATTGTTTCGAATATATTTTTTATTCGAAGGATACTAGATTTGTGCATTAAATTACTTTTTTATGATTTGGAACATTAATACCAAGATATTTTTTTAAGCTATGTATATCAAACTGATTCCTTAAAAAACAAAATGATGTTAAATATCTGGATTATTGATACAATAAATATGTGATAAAATAATGGATTATATTAATGGTTCTGATGGATAATTTTACTGAGCACAATCGATTGGCAGCTAATGCAAAACTGTATTATAATATTATTCCGACCCAAAGTAGACAAAGGTCGCATCGATCCCTACACATCGGACCGTTTAATATTCATACAATAAATCCCTGATGGGGGATCGACAAATTTTGATTGGCTCTGGGCCTAGTGACGGATACGCTCGTCCAAGGTTGACGGGGTTATGCAAATCGCGCAAATATTTATGCAAATGGCGGCTTAATGCTGTTATCGGATAATATACATGCCAGGGCGATCGCATTAAAAACATATTTCGGAAGAGCCGAAGCCTGATTACGAATCTTCGGCCCGTTCGCGCTGAATACAAATGGCGAGGCCTCGATACTTGTCGCTCTCGGCTCGATACCTGCCTCGTTCGGCGAATAGTATCGCTGGCAATAAAACATGGGGCCATGGGACAATGTATGAGGCGTCGGATACGTGGTGATGGCGTACGTGATAATTCGATGGAATAATGTTCTATACGTATAAAAGCTGTCGGTAAATTTGAGAGAGGTATGGAACTCGGCGGTGAGTCAGAAATATAAAAGATAAAAAAATAAATTAAATAAATATTTATTCTAAATTTTATTTTGATACATCAATTAGAAGTTCAATGGTTCGAATTAAATTTTTCGTGAGATCGTTAAGCCTTCAGCAATTATTCAGCGACATGTTTAGTCTATCAGTTGTTCTTACTATGATATTATTATCTAATATACCAAGCTGTCTATGCCAAAATTGCGCTAACAATAGTTCGAAAATCTCTAAAATATAGAATGAAATGCTAAAAGCCATTAACTTATTTAACCATTCTAAAATAAATGTTATACTCATATTTTATTTACTGGATTTATTAATAGAGATCCTCTAGAAATTATCTAGCTTATTTGATGCCGATACTTTAATAAACCAGTGTTATGACTTGTAGGTAACATACATATTATTACGATAATGTAAGGTAACCGCGACTGAGCTAAGTAAGTACTCGGATCCACCGACGAAAACTTTGATTTCATGGAATTATGAATGACATAGGGCAGGGGGTTGTATTATTTAATAATACGATGGTGAATGGCATTAAATAATGATTCTTAAGCATCATTCGCCCATAAAAATATTTTTAATTTGCAAGGGGAATGAGTCGGATACTTTTATGATTATTTATTATCGCTATCTATATACATATTTTTATAAACATGCGGTGATAATGTGTCCCTTATACTTAAATATCCCCTGGCATGAAAAATTCACTGAGATTATAGTTTTCTTCAAACACTTATCCGACTACTGACTTAGCTCAGTTGTACATGTTACCTACAAGTTATATTATTATTATCAAATACAGAAATAAATATGATATTTTAAGAGGTCGATATATTAACTCAAGGGTATTAAAAATACATTTTTATAAGATTATTCATCGGCCATCTATCTGAACACTCACTATGCTTAGTCGCAGTTAACTTATATTATCGAAATAATATAAATGTCACTTACAAGCCATAACACTGGTTAATGCAACTGGGTATTTAAGTGGAGATAAAAATTGTGTTGGTAATTAGGACGTTGGAATTATTTAATTGAATGCCATGTCTTCTTTATTTAATAAATAATGATAAACAAAAAAGATAATACTTAGATTAGATCCAGCGAAAATCAATGAATTTTGTATTTTTTATGAGACATGAGAAGGGGGAGGAATGTAAGTGTAAAGGACTTCCCTTTCGTTTTTAGGATCTCAGAATATGTATATCGGTGAGCGGTACGTTAGATTTTCTATTTTACATCCATCTATCGCAGTCATATAAATAATAATATATTTTCAAAGCTAAGTTGTTTCTTTAATTTTTTTTATTAGAATAATAATTAATTATTACTCAACGACGCTATTTTCTCTGAGCGCGTTTCTTTTTATTTTTTCACGTAACTTCGATATTAATTAATAATAAAAAAAATCAATGTATACAAGTTTACCCTTTTAAACCCTTTTTTGAACATTTTTTTATTGACTAATTTATTAATCACAGTAAATCTGTGCGATCCTTGATATTTACTTGTTTGTGCATCCCTGGTCTAAATCCAAGTTTGCATAATACAAATCTAATACATATTTGGCATTGTGCGATATTATCCCAGTTAGTTTTCATTTGTTGGCCCAACGGCTAAATCTACGACTGCCCTAGCCGAAAACAGGGACCTAGCATCCACAACACAATAACTTCATAAGCCGGCCGACGTCGGTGATGATGTTGGACGATAACTGGCCACGAGACAATGGGCGTCGCTTGTTGGCTCGACGCCTATGGAAATGAGGCCCAACCCCATATGCCCGCGACTAATATTTACAGATCGTCCCGTGGAATATACGGCTCATCCCGAAATTGGAACGACGCCATTTACCGGAAGGTCTGCGCAGAATTAATATACATATAATATACCATATTAATATAGTTTCCAAACGTGAAATGATAAAAAGCAATTAATATCCGTACGGATCAATCTTATAACTTCCTGGTACACGGTTGCAGTTTCCTAGAATCTGTGTTTGGATCGACGAACTAATTACATTTGCAATATGAGAGTCAATATTCAGTTCAGCGATCAAGAAAATTTCAAAATGAGATTTAAAACGGTCGGAAAACAGCTTGTTTGCGGCGGAAAACTTTTACCAGGAAAATAAATTTTCATCACGGCGTTGAGTGAATATTATGTATAATATCCGTATTTCAATATGTTTCAATGTGTTTAACATAATATAAATATATTAATCTTATTATTTATTTTGTTTCAGGTACGTAGAAAATATTGATATCGATCATACGAATTATGTAAGTATAACGCATATTTCAGAAGTTTGTTGCTGAACGCTTTTTGCCAATAACAATACTATTATATTGAATGTGTAAAAATTCGATTATCCGCAAGCGATAGACATTATTTAGGTTCCGAATCCCTGCTCCGGAATATCGACTGTCGAAGGCGCATTGGTCCTTTATTACTCCTTTCTCCTCGAAAGCCGCGTTATTGAATTTGATAAATGTCCCCGCAAAGCCCCCGACTACACGTTATATTAAATATAATAAAGGAGATAAATTAATATATAGGGGTTTAATAGGGAGACAACCGGTATTGTTCGACAATAAAGTCACCGGTCTATATTCACGTTGGTTTTAGAATAAATTGCTATTTTCCATTGGGTTTTCAACAATAAACAGTGCGAAGTTATATGAATATTAAAGGAAAATCTAATCATATTTGTTTATCTGACAGCGAACCTTCTTCTCTGGGTCATTTCCGGATTCGGACGTTGACGAACACCTCGTTGATTAATCCGTGATATCCCAATGTTGGGCCTCATTTCCGTCTACAGTCGCATATTTCTATGCCAGAATAAACTTTTTTGTAACTGATCTTCATCTCATCGATCTTCCTCATCACAATATGTCGAAGGACTGTATTTTGAACAAGTATCCCAATTTTTTTCTTGATAAGTACCATCATATCATACATAAATCTCAATAAATAATATTTATACAAATAAAAGTTAAATATTTAATTTGAAATTAACGTAAATATATTATTGTACATTTGTATATTTCCATGTATTTTAATTAATCACAAACATATGAAATTTTACCAGTATTATTAATTCTGTATTCTCAGTTAAATCAACATATTATTATGTAAATAAAATTCGTTTTAATTAAAGCAGAATTTAGAGGTACGTATTTTTCCGATTATTATTTTATTTGATTGAAAATTTAATCCATTAATAATATTATGTACTATATTTTGTTCAGTGATTAAAAAACGAAGACCGTATTAATCTGTTTTCAGACAAATATTCCAAATTGATGCAATTAAAATCATAATTTCTAATCAATCAGTCTGCGAAATATTTCTCAATGGACTTAGACTTAATAATTTCAGAGGTGACTTGTATTGTGAATTGATTAATTTTTAGTTATTTCAAAGGACAAATGTGAGAAAAAATTAAATTAACGATATTATCGATATTTTTTATTTACAAATATATTAATTTCTATTCGATGTGCAAAAAATCGCTTATATATAATTCTAAGATTCAAATAGCGCACTATAGTAAGGCATAACAATTTTTTTTTTTTCAAATTATGAGTGGAGGTGACTCATGGATCCAATATTATAACCGATCATATTTTTAACGCCATCCGTCGTAACCATTAAAAACAAATCCCCGTTTATTTTCAGATTGTTGATAGTTTCTGATACATTATGATTTCACCTTCAATCTTTTAAAAATTTTAATACAACTAGTTATTCGATTATTTATATTCTTTTTATTCATACCGCGGATGTAAATTAATAATTAAGCTATAATATGTGACATACGACCCCCATGTCCAAAATTCGAAAAAAAGGGCTCAAATTTAGGAACTTTATTATTTATTTTATTTATAAATGATATTCAACGGATCCCTAATTGTGAATTTTCACATTTCGCAGACGACTTAAACATATTTTGAGCCGTTACTTCAACGAAGATGCCCTTTTATTGCAGTTGGGCATTGATTCTTATCACGATTAGGCAATAATAAATCGTCTTCCATTAAGTATTGGAAAATGTCAAACAATGACGTTTTCTAGATAAATAAAGCTCATCATCTTTAATTACAGACTTAAAAACGTTACTCTTCCTAACCAATCGTCTGTTAAAGATCTAAATTATACATATTTCTTTCAACAAACTAGGTTTGTAAAATCACCACAAATTAAGGGCTTTCCTTCTTCGGCTATAATTTGGCTTGCTCGAAAATTTGCTAGTACCGTCTTTACATTTGTAATTCTACAAAAAAGTATATTTTTCTGTTGACTCTTGATGTTTTGAGTTAATTCCTCCAGTAGTTCTTTCACAAAAAGACTTGATATTTATCGTGTTTTATTCCAAATTATTACAGTTTGAGTATTCAATAGTTTTTCGTATCTATAAAACCACATATCAAACGATAGTGAACGATTTGTAATTAATATGTAAAAAATATAGCTTATTTTAATAAATAACAATCTATTTTCCAAACCTGATTAAAATTGAGACATACTAAATGATTATCTGCAATATTAACTGAAATCAACTAGATAAAATTTATATTTATTTTAGTATAGTAATTAGCAATCTTGAATGCAGCCTTATTAACACATAAATAAATTGGTCCTTTTAAAGATGAAAAGGTTTTTAGACCCGGGTTAAAAAGAGAAACCAGGACACCTACTTATAATTATGAATACATTTACCTCTATGTTATATTTTTTTATTATAATATGCAAAATATCAACATAATAATGTTTCTAGATTTTTGTTATTATAAATTTATATGTTGTTAATAAATTAGTTTTATATTATATAATATACTACATGTAAAGTTTTACTAATATGTAATATATTAATTAAAGATTCTTAAGTACTAATATTACGTTACGCCAGCTCGAAAACAACTGTGTCTTCCGAATATGGTCAAGAAATTATTGAATTCTTCAACAATATCTTGACATTTTTTTAAAAATATTTTTTTCTAAGAATGAAAATACTTATTCATAATATATTCCAGGGGTCGTCAACCTTTTTATGCCTAGCGCCCACTTTTGCCTATTTTTCATGGTAAAATTTCCCTACCGCCCACCAACCTCGCTATATTTCAATTTTGTATATGGTTGGAAAAAATTCTAGAAGGAATGTAGGAGACTTGAAATTTTTATTACCAATATTTTATCGCAACTAAAAAAGACATATATTGAAAAAACAAGAAATTTAAAAAATCAAATTCAATAATTAATAAGAACCTTGAGTCTGATGCTGTGAGACTAAATATTTTATGTCTGGTTCAATTTTCGTTGAAAACAAACGAAAATCTCCTCTTTCAGTGATTTTCAGACAATTTCTTTGTTTTGTCATAATATTATTCACCACACTGAAACCTGATTCAACAAGATAAGATGTGGGAAAGGGTATTAAAATATCTTTCATTGTTTCCCACATTTTTGGATACAAACCGGGCATTTTTTTATTTTGCCAGTTTTTGGCTTCCTAAACAATTGAAAATATTTTTGCTCTCTACGTCATATTTCAGTTCTAATAGCTCTTTTTGATAAATAATATCGACCTCATTCAAATTTACAGTGAGAGGATTTATCATCCAATTATATATCTTTAAGTTTAAAATGTCTTTGAATCTTAATATCATATCAATTTTTAGTTCGCTGATATGGCAACTAAACCTTTCTATTTCTTCAGATGTTATATCTTCTTTTAGATAACAATTGTGCAAAATTGATGAAATTCCTTCTTCAGAAGGTTATGATGGAGATGATCAGTTTTTTCGATAACAAGGACAGTATTTTACAACTAATAAGTGTTTATGGCACCTTGTGCTGCAGTTAATTACTAAATCGTTTTGAAAATATTCTCGCCACCAAACAGCATCATGCTTTACTGTTTTCAATTTGACATGTGATATGCTCCTATTAATCCATCTTCATTTTTTGCATTTTGTTTCTCAACTAAACTCTTCATTATAGGACGATTTGGAAATCTTTTAAATAAATCTTAAAAATATCCAATTGACTTATTTTGGTATTCTGCATACTTTGTAGTAGGATGGTCTCTCATTCAATTATTCAACGCAACTTTTTAACTATGACTTAGATTAGATTAGGTTAGGTTAGGTTAGGTTAGATTTCAGAAGCGGACAAATCATCGACCAAATTTATTGTTAATAACTATTTTTATGCATAGAATAATCTATTTTTACCAAAATCCCTTCCAATATGATATCATAATAGAGTCGTCTATTATGATACCATATTGGAAAAAAAACTAGGATTATTTAAAAATCATATCTTCATATGAGGGGGACCGAAAAGTAACCAAAATGTTTTCGATAAGCTCATTAACAGTTAATTACGACTTCAAAAATTAGATGATGTTATCCTAATGGCGATGGTGGAGACAGATCCTCGTCGAACAATTAAGGAATTATCATTAAAGTTTGGCTGTCCATGGTATATAGTTCAGAATCATCTTCGTCGTATAGGAAAATTGTACAGGCAAGGAATTTGGGTTCCTCATTAATTGACGGAGATGGCGCTCGATCAACAGCGTACCATCTGCGCGTCTCGTTTGTCTCGGTATGAAGCCGAGATGAGAAGTACAATAAACCAGTACGAAAAAAACAATGGAACTTTTACAAAAAAGTACCTGTTCCGACCCCTCAACCATCACTAACATAAAAAACATCTTTGTTTATGTCTGATGATTTTTTCTGAAATTACACCCTTAGAATTGTTTGAACCTGTTCAGACCGTTATGGCGATAGGCCTTTAGCTGCAAAAATAACACAGAAAAAAAAGGAAGCTTAAACGTTTAACTCATTCACCATATTCACCGGATCACGAGCCGTCGGATTACTACATGTTAAGATCCTTAGAGGATACATTAAGAGGTAAAACATACTGGAGAAGCGAAAACTAACTTTTTTTAATGAAAAATCGAAGAGGTTTTTATAAAAGGAATCGAACAACTGCTTTTATGCTGGCAAGAGGTGTTGAACATGATAGAAATTATTATGTTGTTAAGTATTTAATTTTTTTTCATAAATAACAGTTTTTCGCCTGCTAAAATTATCTACTTTTTGGTTCCGATATGAATTTTTCAAATTATTAACATATTTTTTTTCTGGCCCACTATGTTTTTAAAAAAATCAATCCGGCTCGTCTCTCAAAAAGTTTGGTGATCGCTGATGTACACCATTGTTAAGGATTATTAAATTAAATATATACATGTTGAACCTTTGCAAGGATAATGTGCATCGCACAGTGGGCTCAATTAAATTGTTTAGTGCGAAAAACATTTTTGTTTAGCAAACGCGCCACGTTTTACATATGTCAAACTATTTACCCGGGTAAACGGGTAAATATTACTTCGGTGGAAATGGCGGTAAGTAATTGGTGGTGCTCGCATATCGCCAAAATATAATTAGTGAGGGGCTTGCTCGGAGCACTAATGAGCACTCTGCTCACACACACACACACACCCAAACACATCGCTAATTAGCGTAAACACAGTACACTTTTAAAGTCTGTAGCCCTTTTTTTTAGCAAAAATCAGTCATGCAAATGTGCCGACGCTTAATTCTTATCGAGACTTACCTACCGACCATTGTTGGGCGTCGAATCTATTTCGCTCCAATTCATTTCTTATTGAATCCGACTGGAACCCGAGCTTAATAGCGTTCGATTCGTATAATTTATCTATTTTATTAGATTTCATTTGTTATGAGATAGTTTTTGGATTAATTGGGCGTGGCGTCAAGGTGAACTTGACATAAATCTGCTTCGATTTGGATGAATGAGCGTGTCGTGGTATTCGAGCCGACGCGTTGCGTCGCGACGCCTCGTCGTCCGATTGTTTTGCGTATCTTAGATGTTTTTCGATACAATATCAAATTTTGTCGGGAATTATTTTGGCTATTTATTACATTTTCATTAAGGCGTTGAATATTAACATCAAAACTGATCAATATTTGACGGCACTGTAAGCTCTTTACGACGTCAACGAAAATTTTATCAGTGTCAATGTCGGCTTTAATTAAACCGTCTAAGGCGTTAAAAGGCAACAACATCCAATTAATTACATCGAATTTGCGCTCAATTTAATGATTAACTCGAAAAAAAATTTATTTTAATTTTTCTCTTGTTACAAACAAATCTGTATAAACAATTTTAACATTTTTTCACGTCGTACCAAGGGGGACTAATTATTATATTAAATAGAACCCAATGATTAAGTCATCATAAATTTCTTGACTTTTTTTAATTAAACAGTTATTCATGATATGTTTCAAAATTTGGTTCAAAATTCTCTTAGCATGTATCTCTAGTATGCGTTTAACTCGCACTTAGCGCATCGTACTGGATGCGAGCGAAAAAAAACACCGCGCTTATGGCTACAGAACCGAACATTGTTGTTTTTATTTTTTTTCGTAATTTCTGACAATAGAGGTCAATGATTGTTTGTAATATTTGTACTTTAGACATTTTTAGACAAATTCAAAAAGTTTGTGGCATGTAAGATTTATATTAAAAGAGTTATTCAAGAAAAATAATAAAAATAGGGTCCTAAATAGGAATTGTATCATACATGGCCAGTATTGTAATTGTATCATTTTTCTTCAATTAGTTTATTTTAAAAATCAGACGCAAGTTTGTCCTTTGTTTTGAAACTTATAAACCCTTCTAGATATCCTTCGCTCACGCAAAAACTAAGTTTTATTCCATATACACTTGGGGTTCATTTCTAAGGATGATTATAGATTTTCATAGTTTCTTAGGTTATCGATAGGGATTATTTTTTGTATATAATCTTTTATCCAGACAAAAATATATTCAATAATATCATAAAAACCTTCTACATGTAAAAAAATAGAACCCTAGTCTAGGGAAAATAAAGAAATCTAAAATAATAAATGATACTATATATTCTGTTGACTTTTTGAGACAAATACAAAATGTTTATGGCATTTAGGATTGACAATAAAAGAATTATTCGAGAAAAATTCGAGGGTCCATAGATGCCATCAGCACGACTTGATATAAACTAAGAAAGCTTTAACCTTTTATCCCTACCGTTTAATACTGGCTCTGTAAATAAATTAAAATTTTAATTTTATTAGGTTGTCACGTATTTTAAATTTATCATGCTTGGCATGCATAAAGTAAGTTATAACTATTTTTCACATAGAATTCTATTTTTTATTTCTAAAATAATATGTCATATGACATTGAATTATTTATAAATGCAAGTAAATGTCAAAATTTAACGATTCAACTTACAGATTTATGCAGTAAGTTTAAATTATATAGTGCATAATAATTTATACAACTTTTCAATCCTAGCATAGCTCGCGCAGAGCAAATAAATTTCATAGTTTCTGGTCAACATGTCGGAATGGAGCCAGAAGCCATAACTCTGCCACAGATAAAAACACTTATTTTAATTGTAATACATTTCGGTCGATTTCTCATAACAATAGTTACAAATATGCTTATTTTTCAAAAATGTTCAAACGAATGTCCCAGCTTTTTTTAGAGGATCACATATAAGACGGTTAAGGATATGAAGGATTGAATTGAATAAAAAAAAGGAAATTTCCGCGACACCTGCGACATCACCTGTGCAATATAAAATTCCATCATCAATATCAGTTCCCGTACATTTTGTGAGGCCTGCCACCTGTCACGATATCTGGGTCACGCCATTATTCCGATACCCGGTTCTAATTCTATTTCTGGGAAAAGAACTGCACTGGTATTTAATCACAATTAAAAAGCCATGGCGGCCATATTTCGCCAATGAAATATGGTGATTCACATTTGACACGGGCTATGTCAGTGTGTACCAGCCAGAGGACAAATGACGGCCGCAGCTGGGGGCTATGCAAATTTATTATCCAATAACGATTAGGAGCAAAGCCGGGCACACGCTTTCCCGCCATTTCCAGCCAAATGACATCCTCCTGATTCGGCCGGGGTTGCCAGGATGTATTTTTACAATGTTGCCATAGTTTAATGGCCGTTCCAGACCGACGCTTTTCGAAAATGCGCGGCCTGGGCCGAACGCTGTAACGCTCCGAGAAGTATTCCAGCTGAAGTATTCAATTGTATCGAAACTGAAACATTCCGACTTAAAGCTTAACATGCTAAATTGATAATATCTTCTAAATATTACAAATTTAATTAATTTCGTGTTGGAAACAATCCATCTTTACCCAAAAACGTATTAAATCTTCTACACTGACAAATATTATAATTACGCAATGTTTTTAACACTTTTACTTTTGAATAAATACTGCATTAGACCAACCACGAAATACATCAAAACTATATATAAAATAATCCAAAAGATTCATAGAAAACACTTCAATTAATTTGTGTTCCAATCACCTATATGCCATCAATTCCTCTTAATGAAAATCGTCAATAATTCTGAATAATTCATATCCCTGTGTATTTATAGATCAAAAATTTATTCAACAGATTTATTTTAAACTACGCTTTTCCAATGTAGAATATGTATTTATAAAAATAAAATGAATTATCTAGGTCACAGAATCAAAAATTTGTAGACTTATGGTAACCGTCGGTTCCGTATTTCTGGAGGTTTTTTTAAAATGACTGAATGTATATTTTAAGCCACCAAATTGCAAAAATTCGTAAGGACCACTCAGAATTATCTAATACAATATCAAAGAAAATACATAATAACATGAAACATTCTGTACAAAATGAGATATTGAATAAAATCTTGTCAACCAAAATAAATTTAATGATAATTTATTTGAAGTCCATAAAACATTCTATGAATATTTGAGTATTTTTGGTCGGATGAAGATGGAATTTTACCTTTTATGAAAGAAGAGTAAAGCAACAAAAATAATATAAGATTCTCAGTAAGTTAAATTGCTTAAAATATGTTATAAATTTAGATCAAAATAGAAAATGGTTACTTAATCACAAACAGTGGGTGTAAAAATGGGTGGTCATTTATACACATTTCTCTGAAAATATATATATTTAGCCAAACTATTACAATGGTGTTCAGCTCTTGTCTGCCAGGGTCAAATGCTTCTATGAAAAGAGTTTTTTTTTTCAATTATGAATAATCTATGGACGAGAAAAAAGCAAATAATACAAAAGTTATTCTCTGTACTTAATTTCGCTCCCAATGTCCTTAATTTAGATTTTAAAAATAAAGGCATCGGTCCTATTACATAACATAGCTTAGTAATTAAGATAAAAGATTAAACATTTTGATGAAATTTAATTATTAATCAGCCTTTCGACGAAAACTATAAATTGAGGGAATTATTTCTGACACTGGCTAGGGGGAATAATCAAACCAACTCAAAAATATTAATGTTAACAAGTATCATGGTTACATATTTCAGTTTGATAACGTAAGTTTATCCTCTGGCAAAATTCTATCACTTCTAGGAATTCTTTATGACACTAAGGGAGAAATGCAAATGTGAATTCATTTTTCTTGTACCTTGAGAATCGTTATCGAATATTTATATGAACAAATGGTGCTTTGATTTTTATATGCCATCCATCCATCCTTAATAATTAATTATTATATATTAATAACTTAATTTAACTTTGAAATTATACCAGGATTATAAATAAAAAGAAATTTAATATTCAGAGTTATTTAATTATTTTCTATTCAGTAGCAGAAGAAAATTTATAATATTTCTTATATTTTCCAATGTCTTTGAATAATTGACGTATAATTAACATCCAGCATTATTTAGTTCTAGATTAATTTTACTTAATAATCTGTAAATCTATATGTATTAATAAATGAATATCCGCTCTAGCACTAGTGCCTTGTTTGAATTCCCAAAAAAGCATCAGATGACGAATATTAACTTTTTGATCGTTCGGAATAACACTACAGTAACGTCCACTGCATTAAATAGTTGTCGAATGACTGACAAGCCACTTATCTATCTAGTGAAATCTAAAAATCCCATATCGGGTAACTAACTGCGAGTAAATTCAAACAATAGAAACAGTCTATCTGAATCGGAAGTTATTTATGACTCTCAACTATGACTGTCTATTATAACTAACAAAATCAAATGTTACAAATCGGTACAAGTCTAAATAAATTCTACAAAAATACATAATAATATATTTGCTATAGGAACATGTCTAGATAGACTTGTTAAAAAAAAGTAGAGTCATAGAAAGAACATATTCTTTAGTTTTTCTTAGCCATGGTTTTATGAACTTGCTGTTTATGTTCACAAAAGTTTTAACTAGATAAAGTATTTACCCATAAAAAAACAAATAATAATAAAATGAATGTCATTAGTTCTCATAAAAACCTATTAATATATAATTTATTAAAGCACACGATATAATATGATTAAATAATGTATCGTATATTTTGGTAATTTTATAATATTAATAATAAAGAAATGCATTCACTCACATTCAAAAGTTGTTTATCTAAAAACTGACAGGAAAAACTATCTAATTTATCTAATATTAGAGTATTCACATTTTATAATAATATCGAGAAAAAGGAATCGCTGGGTTCGTAATCTCTGTTGAATCTCTTTAGTTTGATTGTTTTTTTAAATAGACTATATTTTATTTAAGTTTTAGTTAACATTATTAATATATACCTCTATAATTTAATTTAATAATTTCCAGAGCAATTAATTTAATTGTGTGTGAATACACCTTTCGGCGCGAATCGCACCGTATTATTCTGGAGTTGTTCCTGCAATCGAGTTTTGCCAAAATCAACGAAATTTCCTGGAAACTTTCCGATATAAACATAATTGATTTAATCGCCCCCCATAGCCAAAATCCACCTTTCATCCCTGAATTTCAGGATTATTTCAGTCGACTGCAGGCACCGGATATATTATCGGCGAGCTGCCGTACATAGGACCGAGGCCGAGTCCCGGGCCTCGGGGTCTTAACTCCGCTTATTAATGGGGGCCACGATTTTAAGTGCCCCCCGGAAAACTTTGGCAAGTAACAAACAATGATTGTTGCGTATAATTTCATCCAGATTCGCAATAAGCAACAGGGAGTGGCCCCACCTCCCGCGGGATAGAAGGCGCCATCCGACAAAAGTGTTTTCTGATGGTTTAATAAGTTTTCGCGGGAATATTTCCTACGCTTTCTGTTTCTCCTACAACTCTCGTTGTAGGAGAAACTTACTTTCAATTTTCGTTGTTGCTAACAAACGATGCTTATGGCGTTAACAGCTACTTTATTAGCTGGAGGAAGACGCAGACATAATTAAAATTGTAGTAGGTGTTCATCGGCGACGATGGATATAGATGTGGATGCCACTGGGAAAACGACTGGCTGCTGTAGGCGTTTCATTCTAATATTAATGTCTCATCTGACAATTATTTTGTTGTTATTGCTATTATGAGTAGGTAGATGATATTGCTCCCAAGGCGGAGTGTTGCGAATCGTTTCTTACAAGTAATGAAACTCAATTAGAAAAGACCAGAATAGATTTCGAATAATTTCATTGACGTCAGAGTATTTATTATTGAATAAACCAAAATATGATCACAGATGGTCATCAATAAAATTTAAAAAAAAATTAAAAAAACTCTACAATATTAAAGATTCTAAATAATTATATTTTATTACGAAAATCGAATCAAATTACAGTTCAGATTTAAATCCTACAATAAATTTCAATGAATATATAATACTAATCTATTTTATATAGTAGATAACAGTAAATCCCCGTTTTTATTTCCCGCAATTTACGTTTAAAATATTTCTTATTTATATTAAGATGCAAAAATCGTTTGTTTCAATATACAGAAGGGTTTGTCAGTTCGTGGTCTAGCAATATGCCAGTCAACGGTCTTTTAATTCGAGATAAAACCCTGCAAAAATCAAATATCGGATTTTCTGCATCATATATCTGAATAGATCGTTTCAAGAAGAGGCACTCTGTGGTGTATAGATCAGTTTGTGGGTAACCTCTAATTGCAAATTATGCTATAAGAGATATTTTTAATGCTGATGAAACTGCACTTTTGTTCAATGTTCTTCTCTCGAAGGCAATACGATTTTAAGGGCAAAACTTATTATGGAGGGAAATGAATTAAAAATAGGCTAACTGTTCTTTTGATTACAAATTCAGATGGCAGTGAATAATTTCTTCCGTTAAAATTAAAAAAGCAAAAAAAACGCGGTGCTTAAAAAATGTCAATGATGACAAAATATGCTGCAAATAAAAAAGCATGGATGACTTCAAAACTGTTTCAAAGTTCAGATGCTTCAATGAGAGCTAAAAAAATATCTTATTCCTAGATAGATACATTGCTTATCCATAAATTTAACACTAAGGAATATAAAATTAGCCTTTTCCCTTAGTACTAGTGAAATACAGCCATTGGATTTGAAAAAAATCCGTGCTTTTATACAATACTGCTGTAAAAATCTGGAACGAATATTATTATCAAAATTTAAACGACGAGAAAGTCCCTATAAAAATAAGTTATATCTTTTAGATGCAATGCATTAAATAGTTACGGAAAAAGAAGATAAAATAGAAGGTACTAGCGATAAGACCCTCGGTAGAGCCGGGCCAGAAACATTAGGAAAAGACTAAACTTATCGTTTTATAAGATCCAAATAGCTGCAATACAGCACAAAAATATGTACCAAATTGAATTTCGTGATTATTCAAATATAAATTTTATTTCCTTTAACTCTGAATCTACGTTTTCCCTCCAATTATGTATCAGCCTTCAAAAACGTAAAAACAGGTTTCACTGTATGTACTTACCATTACGCTTTATCATAAATATATAAATTCAATTGCTTAAAATCATACAAAATATATAATGATAAATAAAGGAATTGTTTTATTATTTTCAGCAGAAAATTTGTTATGTAAATAAAATATAGTTTTTAATTAAAGCTTATATAAACGATTGTATTAATATGTTCTGTACGAAATATGGGGAAAATACAATTATTCCTATTCTCACTAAACCTTATTTAAAATTGTTTATTAATTAAAGATTAAAAATACGAACATAATATTATGTTCTTAGAAAATCGTTTATTCTGATCCTAAATTGCCCTTTAAATTGTCAAATTATCCGGTTTGTTCTCAGTAAAATTAATTGAAATTTTTGATATTATATAAGATTTTTAGAGTCACGGTCGTCCTTGGAGCTACATTTTCATTAATGTGGAATTATTTTGTTTGTCTTTATTACATCAATTTATTCGGGATTAGGGCTTTATACCAAATTTAATGTTTGTACATAAGTTACATTTTATTGTTCCCTATAAAAGTTGTTCAAGGTTACCAACCCCCTATTTTATTACATATTTTAAACGTATACACGTATATTATTATTTATATTTTTATTGCACAATGCGGATTTCCGATGACTGTGTCGAACGAAACATAAGTCATCATTAAACTGATTTACGGATGGATATGCTGCAGTGTTGATTTTTACGACCGAAAAATATATATCAATCATACGAATGCATATTTCATGCGATTTATTGACATGAAAGGCGTGAGAGTTTTTTTTTAATTTGTGGATTCGTCCGTTTTCATCTGATTGTCGGTTTTACATTTCTCCGTGATTCAATTCACGGCAACTGCATCTGAAGCAAATGAACTAAATCGAACGCTGAAGATACCCGGGGGGATGAAAGTTGGAAAATCGCTGATCCGCGCAAAATCTGCGAGTCGTACTGCGATCGTACATAATAAAATTAATATTGGGAACATTATCCCCGAATGAAAATTAATGGACAATATTGGAAGTTGGCGACCAGCTGCGGGCCACAGTCGTTACATAATCACCGTCTAAGCGCTGTCAAAATTGCCCTAGGGTCATTAGCACGGGACATGGCCCAGGGGCCATTTAGACTGTGACTCATTGTCGCATAACCCCCTTCGTTTGTTCCATAACGATCCCGAATCTCAGCCCCTCTAAATTTATCTCTAGTAGAAAAAAATATTCTCTTTACGTATTCATCGAATTCGAACGATTTTCCAACAAACATTTCTTATCTGCGCGATAAGAGATTTGCACAATAGTGAAGGGTTTACATTGTAACTGAAAATACGGATTGCAAAGAATGAGATGTCTGATAAGAAGGGGAGAGCTCTTTGTAGAAGATTCACTGTTCCTCACAATTTAAGGGATTTTATTCGCTGTCAATGCGGCTTTGGTGGTAATCTCACTTTAATTCAACACGTCGGGATTTTTACCGCGTTGGAAAATTTATTAATTAAAATTTAGCAATAAAAAAGAAAATTTTTACTAGCGAAACGCTCAAGTTTAAACTTGTTGACCGATAAAGTCAGACGTGAAAAATGTTGGGGATTTCCAAAGTTGCAGACTCTTAGAAAAAAAGTGTTTTTGTATTGCTCAAGGCGAGATGGTATCGGATCTGATGGCTTAAGTCCTATTTAGACATTTACAGATTAGTGTCGAAAGTTTATACCGCTGATAAATTCTGTTCTATATTTTAATTTTTATTTTGTCTCAACCCTTTGACTGCTGAACAATGATTTATCGCTCTTTTTATTAGAGGAATACATCACGACTGTCAATAGGTTAAATTATACATTCTATTATCACATCATTATCATCGTTTGCAAGCCACAAGGCCTAAAAATTGAGACAAAGATTAGATTCAAGATAAAAAAATCATGACTATAAAAGTAACCAGTGCCAAGGCTTGTAGGTAACATACATATTTTTATAATAATGTAAGTTAACCGGGACTGAGCTGAAGTACTCGGATAGGATAATCCTCGGACGAAAACCTAGGGAATTCTTTATGACATTGGCCAGGAGATATGTACGTCAAAGAGACACATTACTTCCGCATGTTTATTTATTTAAATATTCATTGTAGATAGATACCAGTGTCGTAATATGACACTGGTTAATTTTATATGGGTGAATGACGCTTCAGAGTCTTTCTGTTATGCCATTTATCTATCGTAGTCAAATAATTAATAAACAAAATGACAAACCAGAAAAGAATACAATTGACAAGGGCCATTATGTCTGAATTAATAAAAATATGAAAAAAAATTAGCATCACATCTCATTAGATCACTATTTTTTTCTGACTCCATGTATAGTCCTACATCGATAATAAAATCAGGTGTAGAATATTTATAGTACTATGGTTAGCCAAAAGAACTAAAATGCCAATCTTTAAGGACAGTCACAATTTCTATGATCAGAACAAATGTATGTCAAAAATGTGATAGGAAATTTACAACCCTTAATAAAATGTAGGTATCTCATTTCTGATTATTTCATAACTGAATTAAAAGATATCTTAAAAAATCTGATACAAATGAAATATATTCATGGTCATTCGCGACTGAGCTAAGTTTGTAGTCGGATAGGTGTCCGACGAAAAATATGAATTTAGAGAATTCTGTATGACACTCACTGCCTTTGGAATACGTAATTAAAAATACCCATTACCTCCGCATGTTTATAAATTTAAATATTGAATATAATTTATTGCTATCTATTTTCCGTTGGATAAACAAATAATGTAAATTTCAATCCGACTGAAATAATATAAAATTAACCAGTATCGTGGTTTGACACTAGGGTAATATTAGTTTGAGGGACTTATTTCCTTGCATCTTTAGAATCTTTATCGAATCTATAAATGAGTGATTGGCGCTACGGAATATTTATGTTATGCTAAATATGCCACTGGAGCTGAATAATCAGTCTCCATAAACTATTCTATCGGCCTTGGATGTATGAAAATTTAGCTTTAACCAAGTATATTCTAGATTTGTTATATATTATGCCCATAAGTAATGTCGTTTTTTCGAATCGCCATTTTTAAAATAGTCTCCTTCAGTTTGTTAGGCAATAAGGATGTGTTATAAGTTTCTCTTGTGTAGCGGCTACCTGCTCGTGGCCTTTGGACAAAAAAACGGTTTCTTTATCCCTCTGACGACAATAGAAGAGACGTATCCATCAAAACAACATCTGCGGAGCTGTATACTTTTTCAATATCATTTGAAAAAGAAAGCGATACGAAGGATATTTGCGAGATGTACGGTGACATATTAGATGTCAGGAAATGCCAACAATGGTTCAAAAAATTTAAATCTGGTAATTTTTTTTGGAAAACGAGCCTCGAAGTGGACGGGCCAGGTGGATAAAGCAGCCGTGAATTCTGCAATCAAAGACGACCCGACCCTATGCTGACTATTGAAAAATTATCGGAAAAGATCGGTACATTCTGGTCCAGTACTCAGAGGGTCCTAAAGAAGTTGGCAAAGATTCAAAAAGAAGGTGTTTGGGTCGCATTCACGTGCAACCTCATGTTGCGAAATTGACGTGTGAAAAAATTCAGCACCATCTGATTTTCACTTAATTCGTTCTATAGAACATTTTCTATTATCATCAAAATTTCAATTCCTTAGAAGAGGTGAATACAGCGCTTTCAGACTATTTTCATTCCAAACCCGCAGAGTTTTACAAAAAAGGGATGGATGATTTTAAAGAAATATCGCAAAAGGTTATAGATAATATGAGAAATTATTTTGGGCAAGAAAAGTTAAATAAATTATAAGAAAAATTGTTTAGAATTTCATTGAAAAAAATGATAATACTAATAGTATGCGGAAACGATAATTTTTAAGGTTTTAACTGCGTTTTAGCAAAAAGCGAAGAGTAAAGTACCTAGATTCTTTGTCATTTCAGTAATTGTGCCCTTGATATCAAAAACTAAAGTTAAATAAATATTTTAAATGTTTAAAGTTTATCTCCCGAGGGTGCGTATTTATTATAGGTATGATTCGTTGATGCATCTGAAATTATTTACCGCAATTTCCACGATTGTTCAATATTCATTTTATGAGCACGCTTGAAATACACGAGTGCATTTGCAGTAAGACATATTTTTATTATTCATTGCCACCACATGTCGTATACGATTCAAAATTCTATCCTACGAACCGAAAGACATTCCGATATAAAATGACCCCATCTTCCCATCCCATCCCTGAATACGGCATGACCCCTCACCTCGATTGTAAATCTGTCCGTACCGGAGCCAGTAATCTTTCAAAAGATGACAAATAGTGTCGCATCATCACTCTTCACATGATCTCATTTCACGCATTCCATGTCAGGGGGATCGCGCACTTATCTCGGGGGGAGGGGAGGGATCTCGCAAAAAAGCGACCGGGTCGATTTTCCGGTTCGCCTTATCATTCAGGACGTTATCTGCTAAGCCGCAAAGGTAGCCGGATCCGGTAGATACACGGACCGGATATTTATTCAGGAGACACGCGATCTTAATGGCTTTCACTCCACCATCCCACCTATGCGGGATTCCACCTGTGAGCGCCATCGCTGGAAATCGCTTTGCAATTTTTATCACGAAATTTCTTATTTTTTATGCAAATATTAAGTGGTTAAGCCGAGTAAGCTAGGTGGATTTCGGAGCAATCGTAATCTGCGTAATGAATTGTTAAACACATTGTCAAAGTACGGAAACTATAAAGAGAATAGAACAGCGTTATATAATCATGTAGGTTTTATAATTTCATGTCAAAAATAATCTAAGTTTGTGCTAATTCAGTCGTTACGAGATCTGCACAAATTATAACATTACATAATGATTTATACACTTTTTTCGTAGCATTAAGTAAACCCGATAGTTTAAAACGTCATTAGTTTTACATGGCGCAGTATGCGTATACATTTTTTAAAGTAAGATACCATTTTGTCATTATTTCTACATTAGCAGGGGCATTTTCCACGGGCTAATTTCTCCGGCGTCCATTTTGCGACAAATCGTTACTGGGAATATAAATGTGTTTACGCCGTTTTTACCGAAATCACAAAATAGTAGGAAGAGAGCGCCCATTATTTCTCGTGTAATGAAAGTGAGGGGGAAAATATGGCCGGCGCAATATATCAGATTTAATGGCTAAATGCATCATCTCGCCATAATGAGTATTACAATCAAAGGAATGAAATGTTGTCGATTATTTTAGAAAATTCTAAGGGCGACGCATTACTTTCATTTAAACATAAAAATAAAATACACATGATTTAATATATTTAGCATATAATAATTAAGCGATTTATTAGCAATACATTTCGTGAAATAATTTTAGTTCGAGATTTTAAATATCGCGATGTCCACAATACTTCCATAATGTTTTCTGTAAATGAATCATATTTTTAATCTTGATACTAAATAATAAAAATAGATAAGGAAATAATGAAATTCGCAGTAATACATTATAAATAAATCTTTAAATAAATCTTTAAATAAATAAATAAATAAATAAAAAAATATATATCACAAATTATATTTATAGTATAATTTTGGGTAACTGAAATACTTTTGCTCACGTAACACCGACGTTTGTGATGAGATTTGTGTCCAGGCTCTGACAACTATTGTCCAAATTCTCAGATTTTATTTGTATTATATTATTTGATAGAATAAAACATTAAAGACATCAATGTTCATGGAAAAAATATATAAACTTTACATCTAGCGTTGATAGACCTTCGTTCCAAAACATTTAAATTGTTGTTTTCAACTGTGTAAATTAACCATTGACAAATACTTATTTAAATTATATTTTTTGACCATTAAAATTCTAATATTTATAGTCAACAAGTTAAAAACAACCCTATATGTATTATTTCGCATTTACAGGGCTATGTCTTGATTACTGAAATTTCCGCACGTATTTAGCCAATGCTATTTTCTCTCTGTCTACTAATTGTGAGATTGTTTCATTCTATTTGTGAAGGTTTTATATACTTGCACGTTCTCCAGCCAATTAAACTACTATTTTAAGTTTTTAATAAATAATTATGTCATTATAAAGTAATATTTCAGTTATCAAATGATAACATATTTTACTTAATTTTAAATAAAATATTTAGGAAAATGTAATATAACAATTAAAGAAACGTTGCTCTAGTCCAGTGTCTGCCAAACGGTGTGCCACAAGAAGTATCAGAGTGTGGCTTAAATAATAAATATTTATATTAAGTAAATTTAACATCTACATATTAAAATAAATATTTATCACGAGACAGGGATAGTTGTCTGAAAAATAATAATTTACCTTATCTAAAAAAAAACTTGGTTCTTCCGTTGGGAAAGTTTAGATTGCTAGTTACACGACTGTAGAGTTCTTGGAAAAGAAGAAAAAGCCTATTCGGACGTGTAAAATTCAAGATATTTTGAGAAATAGAATATTACAGATCAGCTTCGAGAATATTTTGCTAATCTAAAGAATAAACTAGAAAATTTATCGTCTCAAAAACTCAGCCAATTGCATTTCTGCGAATCATCAGTGGTGGCAAAATCATTAATAAATATTTCTTTTCTGTTAAATTAAAAAAAAGAACGACAGGAGAAGATGTATTTAACCTGAAAAACAAAAACCTTGAATTAATAAAGATTCAATAGCAAACTTGTGTTAGAATTTGCAAGGATTTACAAGGATCTACAATATATTATTGTTACAATTAAAGGAAAATCAACGATTCTTTTAAGGCTTTGGAGCCCTTCAGAAATTCACAAACCTCGGCTCACTTATCACGAACAACAATGAAACAAATTCGGAAGTACGAAGAAGAACCATGCTGGCAAACCGGTGCTACTTTGGACTTTAAAAGCATCTACGGTCGAGATTCCTCATAAAAAACACCCAAATTAAACTCTTCTAGAATTTCATCGGGCCCGTCCTAACATACGGATCTGAATGTTGGGCTTTGTAAAAGAAGATGAGCGACAACTGGACATCCTGGAGAGAAGAATGTTGAGACGAATATTTGGAGCCGTATTTGACAACAGGAAATGGCGTACCTAAAGCAAGGATTGCAAGAAAGCACGTTTCAACGTTGCGGGACAGTAAGCGGCTGAAAAGGCAAATCAAGGCTGAGGTGGTTGGACTGTGTAGAGAGGGATACTGGTGTTGGATGAGGCTGCTCTACAATAAAGCTGTTGCGCCTATAATGATGATAAATTGTTAGCATTTTGGATTTCGATTTAATATCCTTGATTGGCTACAACAGCAATTAAATCTCTGTTGCCGTTTAGATCTTTTAGGATTTGGTTTTTTGGTGTTCGTGGAAATCAAATAAAAAAATAGATGCAGATTTACATCTTATTTAAAGCCGTGTTTTAACAAAATCCTTTCTAAAAATTAATAGCATCCTTCTCACTTATAAAATTATTACCACTTATGTTGATAAATTATTAAAAAAAAAATGTTACTTACACTATGATTTTCTTTATTCCGCCGAACAAATCCTTTTCATCGGCGTGCTGTAAAGTAATAAGGTTTGCTTGATACTTACTCTAGTCATTTAATAGCCATTAGACGAATAGGCATGGCTAATAGAAAAACGTTCGATTTTCCTGTCAAAAATACAATGTTTTGTTATTCTCAATCAAAACTACTACGCATAATAAATTCGATAACGACATCTTGCGTACAATACTCGGCAATAATTTATATATTTGTCATGTTTATTTTCCGATATTTGGCATGCGAAAAAAATTGGCATTTGTTTTTTTGGGGGTCAAATGGAAATGCGCGATACATATCTATTTGTCAGGGACGTATCAAATCGTTTAGCCATAAGTCACAACAATATCTTAGCGATATCCAGTGTCGTCTGATTTATTTGCGCGTTACGCGCATAAATATTTATGCGCGGCGTTCTCACGCTATCCCGCGGATTTCATTCATAATTTTTCTCTTTATTTCCGCTCTCTTTCGCGTTCGCCGTCTCTCTCCAGCCGTATGTACATATTTTATGGCGACTTTTCCGAAAGTAATTCCTGAGGAGAAAGCCGAGAGGCGAAAGGCGTCCGTGGAATATTTATACGGGCAGCTATCGTTTATTTATCGGTCGTGAAAAACTTGTTTTGTTCGAGTGCACCGATAGATATGTAAGTGTCTCGCTAATAATTTATTCATAAGCGCCGGTCCGACGGGAAAACGAACCAATTTGGGGATATTTTCCAAGTTGTTTGTCTAGGGTCACGTTTCAATCGGATCCGGGACGGTACAGGATGACACGCATGAAACGGCGCTAACCTATCGATAATCCATGAAAAGTGGGTATTGGGTGGTGCAGGGTCGAGGATATAACGTCCCTGTGTACGGCACAATCTGATGCTGTGAGTATATTCTGCGTAGTCTTAAGTGGTGTGAGATAAAGGTACGGTTGGGTCAAATGGGTCTATCTCTTGTTTCGTGGATATACCGGCTGTATTAAATGTCACCATCGCATTTGCATATTGTATTATTTATAATTAAAGTGTTACACATGGACACACCTATAGTTATTTTATACGCTTGATCCAATCTATGTTTATGTAAGCTGTTTAAAAAAATGCTAGAAATTATGCTGATTAAAATTCAATCAGGTTTTCTGTTGTAATAAATATATACAGAAATAGCTTAATTTTAATTAAATACAGAACTCAAATTTTAAGTGTAAACTTAAAAGTATTGCCAGATAACGTCACTGAATAATATATTTTTAATATTAGATTTATTTATATACAAAAATATTTGTTAAAAAATGACACAAAAACAGTATTTTTTTGTGTTATATTTAATAGGGGTAAAATATTTTTTCTTGAATTCAGATTATTCATTGTTTATTGAGTATAAATAAAATTAGAGTTGTATTATAAATTCACAGAGTATTGATATTAACACATGTTCCTTAAATCATTTATAAATACTTACAAATATGTAAATTTAGTTGTTTTTACACATCCATCAAGACGGCTTGAAAACGACAACGGCCTCTTTGAAAGGGGTATCTTTGATACCCTAACCATTTCTTGATAAAATTGTTTTTTTTATTATTTTTCGGAAAATATAGTGGTATATTTTTTAATATATTAATAAACTTAAATTCACCATTAGTTAGCTAAGAAAAAGATTCTGTATGATAAAAAGCAATAGTAAGTAACAAAGAGGGTAAAATAATAGATTCATATAAGATTAATAACAATATATTTTTATGATCGTGAAAAATCATAATTAAATCAATTTTTCATTTTTCTTGAGGCATAAATATTAAATAAACTGAAAAATAAATTCTGCTGGAATATTTATAATTATGTTTAAAATTCATAATCGTGAGTAGTTTAATTAAATTTAAATGTGAGTCTTTAAAAAATATATATTGTAATTTTTAAATTCTAATATTGACACAAAAATAAAGGTCATATTGAAAGGATCATATTTAAAATTTAAAGTGCTCTTTGTATACATTATGATAATATTCATAGAGTACGTTTTTAATGGCTTTCGAATATACTTTTTTAGTATTTCAAACAGCCACTGGCACTCAATCGTTGCATAAAAAACGCTATTGTGATGAAATCCATGAGTTTCCATATTTAAATAAACATTATAGAATGATTTAAATCGCTGAAGCGTTTAAAATATTATTATTTTCGTTCACGAGCACTTTATTGGAATCGTAAAAAAGCGCCGTGTCGTCGGTTATTCCTGAAATAATAAATTATGCAATATCTTTTTGTTACCATTATATAGGCGTTTCAGTGGAATTCTCAAAGGAGCGAATGTACAGTTAATGAGTTCGATTCTCAGAAAGCAGGACCTTAGACTCTGAGTTTTTGTTGCTAAATAACAACCGATACTAATGACGCCATAAATGTAGATAGCCATTAGCAATTAAGGTGGCTGGCCAGAGCTGAACAAATGAAAATTGTTTAAGTGGAAAGTATTCGCATTAGATATCCGCCAAGAAAAACGGTTTTGATGCTAACGCAAGGGACGGATGAGAGTGGTATCCTTTCGAACAAAGACGATGCTTAACGACGCCAATTACGATCCGAGACATTTTATTCATTATTTTTAGACTGATAATAGTAGAGAACGGGCCTTGAAAGCATTGAAATTGCCGTATGACTCACGCGTATTGCAAAATAATAGACAATTATTAACGTGTGTCAATGAACTTTTGCTCTTATCATGAGGAAAACGACATTTTCATCCGTTGGTATGAAGTGGGATACTTTCAGCTCATTCATTATTCAATTATCACTAGTCGAGAGTCGTTAATTAAGGTTCATATTTCCTCCCTGAGAAATCTCGAGAGAGACAATGTTTGTAATACGGCGATGAATGCTTTCATTGCGAAATAAATAAAATAATAAAACCGGAAAATTGCTGAACCAACATTTGCTGAAATGCGAATTAAGATATCTATTATTACTAACAAATAAGAATAAAACAAAATGTTATTACGTTTTATTAGTTTAGTATATAATAAAATATGCTTTTTTTAATTGTATCATACGAATATATTTTTTATTTAAAAAATAGTAATGCTAATCGATTCCCCAAACCACACAATCCTTGAACGGAATATTATGAATATGGATGTTCCAAACATAAAAAAAAGTTTTTTTCCGTGTTGCAGTAACCCTTTTCGAATTTCTTTCACTCGACACCTCCATCTTCCTTTGTGCGAATTAAACTTTGCCGAAAAAACGCGAAGGAAAGTCGGCATCAAACTCGCGATATAATATTTCACCGTGCTTTATGCGCGACGTAATCGCACAGATCCTCTCTGGAGGGCAGGGCCTCAGTTTAAGGTTGTTTCCCCGGGCCAGGATTGATATCAGATTCTCACGCAGAGGGCCATTGTTAGGACCCCCAACTCGGAAGGAGTGAGCCGGAGAAGTTTTTAAGGCCGGTATCTCTCCGGGGGTCATCAGTCACCGGCAATGGCTGGTGGGCATCGCCCTGTGTTTAGCCTAATGTCCACGACATTTGCGTTAACATATTGGCTCAGGGATTTCTTGGAGATTTAAGGGCCTTACCCTATTCGTCTTCATAATTCATAGACGCTAGTCTAAGGTCATGAATGTACCGTGCAGAATTTAACTGTTTAGAGAACGTAATTATTCCTGAAAAACGATTTCTCGTCCAACTTAAAGTCTAACTCAACTTTAATTTTATTCCGTGAGGTCCAAAGTAATGTTTACGGCAACATTTTTTTAATGAAATCTGTGTCATGGCTTGTAGGTAACATACATATAATTACAATAATGTAAGTTTACCGCATCTGATCTAGGTTGGTACTCAGAAAGAATTTATGACACTGACCAGGGGGTTTTTAAGTGTGAGGTACCCGTTATCTCTAAATATTTATTCAGGTAGTTGGCGAGTTAGAATTAAGTAATTTATTGCTATCTATTCTTTGTTAAACTACCGAAAATTATATTATTATAAAGTCAGTGTCATAGCATGTAGGTAACATCTGTTTGGTAATGTGAGGTATCCACGACTTATCTAAGATAATACCCAGGTAGGTTAATCCTCCGACGAAAAATTATGAATTCTGGATTTTTTTATGACATTAGGGAGGGCTGGGGGAATTATAAGTTTAAGAGACTCTATTCATCTTGCATAATTATGATATTTTTACCCAGTGATATGGCTTGTAGGTAACGTGCATATTATTTCTATAATGTAAGTTAAACGCGACTGAGCTAAGTAAGTAATCGGATAGGTATCCGACGAAAACTATGAATACAGAGATTTCTTCATAACACTGGCTAGGGAGTATGTAAGTGTAGGAGACTTATAACCTCCGCATGTTTATTAATTTAAATATTATATATATGAAGGTAGTTGGCGCGTTAGAAATGATTATTTTATTGCTATCTATCCTTTATTGAATATATAAATAACTATACATAAATGATAATATAAATTTTAATCAAAGTGAATTTATATTAAAATAATCAGTGTCGTGGTTTGACACTGCAGCGAATGTTGGTCTAAGAGACTTATAAATAAATAAAATGGTTTTAACGTTATTTATTTTAAATTTGGGTTCAAATACATATAACTTTCAAATTGATAAATACGTAAACAGCGACATATCCGCGCAAAAAAATAATAATGGAATAGAGTAAACAGTATATATTGGCTCATATAACGTGTCAGATTATATTTTAATACAATTAATTTCTAAACTCTTTTAGTTACATTTCGGATATATTAGGGTTTACATTTTAGTCGTTTTTCTTTTCAAAAAACAGATATAGACTGTCAAATAATGTCTCTCAAAAATTATTGTTCGAAGTATATTCGACATACCATACTTTATTACTACAGAATATACAAAGACGAAAAGTAAACTAAAATAATCAAACAGACTGCTTTACGTCCTTCGAAAGATTATCAAATGATATAGAAATTTATCAGTTTTTAATGGATTAAAAATAATAGTTTTAATAATTATTTTGAGCCTTGATTAAATATTTTTCATTATAACTGACCAAATGTCTCAATTTCAAGCATTGTCTGTAGAAGATTTTCACTCATCCATAGTGGGTTATACAGCATAAGAGATAATTTATTAAAAAATAAATTAGGAGAGTGTCATCCTCATTGTTCACAATTGTCGGGGTAGAGTCATTGGCGTTGATTTGTCCGCTGAAACGTTACGGATTCAATCTGTGGGGTTTTTATTTAGCTAAAGTCTTTCTATAATACGATTTCCACCATCTATTGTTTCTCTGGGAATCTGGAAAATAAGAAAAGTTTAATTTGTATATTGAGAAGTGCTATTATTGATTCTTCAAAATTCAGCTTTTCGCAGGTTTATAGTGGTTTCATTTCTTTATCAAGAGACTCAAAACTGATATATAATATATCTTTGATTATTTAAAAAATAATAATAGTATTAATATACCAAAAATTCATATCAATGGGTCAAAGATTGTTCATAATTAGCTACATGGCAAATAGAATCGAGATGAATAAGAAAATAATACACCTCTTAGGGCCGATTAGGGATCTCCCTCAATGGTAAAAGGGCCTAATGACCTTTTAATTCCAATAATCGGGGCATTGCCCGCTTCCCGTTTCCCTAGCCTCAATGAGAGTGCAAATGAGCCCATTTGGAGGTCGGTAGGGTGAGGTCCGTTTCTTATAAAGCACGCACCAATAACGAGAAATGTGGCCTAATTACGACCGCCGCTTCCTATTATGTGATTTGTTCCGATAATACCGGACCGAATAAAAATCGCGGCCAAAAGTCGAAACGATTATTTGCGCAATTGTCTTGAAATAAAAATTAAACGCAAACGCGAAACGTGCGTATGTACGTGTTTACGGATACGTCGATAACCCTCGTCACGTTAAACTTTCAACTATTCAAATATCTAGTGGAGTTTTCGCCGGAATTACAGTTATTATGAATAGTTATACGGACGCTGATAAAATTATCGGATTCCCCGGAACATTTTATTACTTTAATCGTGTAAAACTAATCTAATAAAACTCTATTTATATTAATGTCGATAGTGGTAATTTGATTTTGAAATATCGCGCCGGGACAATAGCCGTTTAAACACAATCGTCCATCAAACGTGTGGTAATTGCTTTGTTTTGCGTTTATTCTGAACGCTAAACAATAGAAGAATAAATGTCCACGATTAAAGTTTGCGCAATTATCGCCGGCATATTGAAAATTTTCCCGGAAAATAAATTACACATTGTGTGAAAAAAATCATTTGGCATTTTATAGGGAAAATAAATAATTGATGACAATTAATTCTTTAACAATTGGATATGATATATTACATCATTTAAATATAACAAAATTCTTTCTTTGGATATTTTTAGAAAAATCAATACGAATCTATGACTTTAAAGGGCATATTTTTAAAAATAATAAAGTAATATAGTATAATTTTCTAATTTTTTTTTATATTGTTACTGAATCCTGACTAAAAAAATATTTCTCATTTATTGATTCTGAAATTTTTCTTTAATTTTCTATAAACATTCGTATTTATTAGGTTAAGTCATAAATAACTTTCGATTCAGGTAGATAGTTTCTATTGTTTGCATTCACTAGCAGTGAGTCACTTGACAAGGAGATTTTTATTTTCACTAGATATTGATATAGATAAGTGGCCAGTCAGTTATTCGACAATTATTTAGTGTGGTAGACGTTAGAATATTGTACAGAATAAAGTATTGAATGATAAAAAATGAGTAGTTTTTTTGACGCAATATAATAACCTAATATATCAAATTTTCTATTAGCCATAAGTAGTTGTTTTTCAATGAAATTTAAAACAATTTTTCTTATACTATATTTAACTTTTCTTATACAAAATAATTCCCCATATTATCTTTAAACTTTTGCCAACTTTCTTTCAAATCACCCATGCCATTCTTGTAAAACTCTGCGGGTTTTGACTGGAAATTTCGCAACATGAGGTCGCGCGTGAATGTGTGTGGGACCCAAACACCTTCTTT